>CAJNJA010019464.1:0-21554 GCA_905231915.1 Symbiodinium necroappetens
ACCCTAAACCCTAAAAAACCCTAAAGGCCTAAACCCGAAACCCGAAAACGCGAATAGCCCTAAACCCTAAACCTTATAAACCCTGAACCCTAAACCTTATAAACCCTGAACCATAAACCTTATAAACCCTAAACCCCTGACCCATCCCGGCAGCCTCGGGGCCGGAGCGATGCCTTCGGCGCCTGCTGCCTGGCAGAGCTTCTGCCGGGGGGGCTTCTTGGCTTCGGAAGGGCTCTCTGGCGGGCTGCTTCGGAAGGTGCAACATTCGCTTAAAAGCCCCGTGAAACCGCCTTCTTTTTAGCATAGTAAGACATTATAGTTCACACCATCTCCCATCAAGCTTCACATCACAGCAATGCCTCCAAGGCTGCATTTGCGCCAGTCCGCATCTCTTTCCTGAACGGGTATCAACAAACCCAGTGGCCGGACAGAAAACGAATTCGAAGCCTTTGCCATGCCTCTTCCGCCGCCCAAGGCGCAGCTTGTAGCGTGCTTCGTGCGAAAAGTGGCAGAACCTGCTACGAAACGTATCCAATGCCCAGCTCTAACCACTCGCCACACTGCGCACACCGTTGGCAGGTGAGAGCTCAAGTAGGTCCAAGGCAGGCATGCGGCTCCATTGCGGCATGGCCGACGGATGGAGCCTTACAGCAGCAGAGAGGGTGGAGCGATGCGGGGCTGGCTCGACCAACCAAGCCCGGGGCTAAGAAAGGCACAGGGGCGGCACTCGCCCTCCGCATGCCTTCTTCGGCTTGGTTTTTGTCAAGATGCGCATGCTACGAGAATGGCAAAGACTGAGAAAGATTGAACTCTGATGGCATACATGCTCGGTGAAACGGCCACAGTGCAGCCCGGCTGCAGTGTGGAACCGATTGAAGTCATCCTGCCATCCTCGCAAATGCAATGTGGTACATAATGCGGGACTCAACATAAAAATGTGGCCCGAGGGTTGCTGTGCGACCGAAACTCTGACTTCAATTTGTTGCTGGCTTGTCCAGGAATGTGCAAACTCTGAACTTGACTCTCAGCTGAACCTGCAGTCTGCAGTATCCTGCAAAATACATACGCGAAAGTGCCACAACAGCTTGCTTCCGCAGCCTCGTCTAGCGGCACGAGACGCAAGGCCTTTCGATCATGATGGGAGCAAGCACAGCTGACACTGTCGATTCGGATGTCTCACTCTCATGCTGCTGTGTGAATAAAGAGCAGCCTTGTCTACTGGCCTCAACGATGCAGAGATTGAAACACATTCAAGTTCTGGTGCGGTAAAACTTCTGCGAATTACAGCGGAACAAAACCAATGGTCGACTCTCCTTGCACCTCTGCACAGTCCGTGGGAACAGCCGCTCTCATGGTTGATTTTGTTTCGCAAGCCAGCATGCTCCCTTCAAGGGAGCCGCGTGGCCCAATCTAGTCCATCCGATCAAGGAAGCATGCTGGGGTGTTCTCGTCTAAGCGCGTAGCGAGTAAGAGGAAAGCCGGGGGTGAATGAACTCGGGTGAAACGACGCTGGAGACAAGCCATGTCAGTCCCTCGCGGTCCGAGCCTCGTCTGACAGCTCTCGAGGAGGCTCTGGCAATATCTCCGCATCGCTGGCACCCTGGACACTGTCAAAGGCAAAGGCTCATCCTTCACTTCTTCGTACGTCCTTCATGCTTCAAGCACTAGCTTGGGCTAAGCACCGGAATGCAACAGCGACATCAATGTCGCGAGGAAGTCGCAGGTCAGGTGCCTCCGTCTCGGAGGCTGTGGCGGAGCTGGCGGGAACTGCGACAGGGAACCATGCGCTCTTATGCATGTGCCGCTGCTTTGGACTCTCCTAGACTTCCGCTCTTGCTACTGCTATCCGCGGATCTACGGGACGTACGAAGAAGATACGGCCATCAAATGCTTCCTCTTGCGAGAGCAGCCTGGGCCCCTTGCTGCGCCTGAACCCTCCCTGTGCTCCAGGGGCTGAACCTTGAACATCAGCGAATGCACCTCGGCTCTGCGGCTCCCCTCGCTCCCTGTGCACCCCCAAGCCATGCAGACAGGGTCCCCGTAAGGTTTCTGTTCTCTCTGGTAGAGCCCACCCTCCTTTTTGGAATGGCAGAGGCCAGTTGAGCCTTGGAAAGACGTTTCTTGACCTGCTCAGGACATGATGCGCTAACCACGTCAATGTAATGTCAGTTTCGGGCATGGCAGGAGCGAAAGGGTGACAGAGGCCGCCTAGAGGTACATGAGCAGGGCTCAGCCGTTATTCGTTATTCCGTTGAGCTCCAGCCGTATCGCATACCAGCCTACCAGTACGTAGCATGGTTTGCTTAGGATCGGCTGGCGAGGAGGAAAGACAGTTCTCTGCTCCCGAGTTCGGCTCCTTGGCTGCCTGCGCAGACACAGACTGGGCCTTTCGTGAACTCTTCAACTTGATGCGACATTTTGTTGAATGATCAGTCAGTGCTTCCGATTGTCAAACGTCGAACCTGGAAGGAAGTGCCCCGGTTGCCTGCTATTGTTTAAAGACCCACTCCTGGTCGCTTCTACCAGCGGAGAGTTGCTAATCTTGCTTCAATCCTCGGACTCCAGGTTTGCGATGCCTGCACCGCGAAACGGTCACAGCAGCTGCCCCACTCCTCCGAGCGGCTCCGTCCTCGCGAGACCCGACAAAAGCAGGCTCCCCGGAGACCAAAAAACGACAAGTGCAGTCCTCCAAGCTCCGGAGGTCTCTCCGGCGGAGATGCCAGGAAAGTGTGCCTGATGTACCTCCGAAGTCTCGCAGCCACCGAACAACTCCCAAAGCCCGAAACTGCTGCTCCGAGCACGGTATGAACACGTCGGATGCCACTTCTGGGCTCACTCCGTTCCTGGGTGGGTGTAGCTGAGAGGCCATCAAGATTCCCAAGACTCCCGGAGGGATCAGCATCCCCCACCCCGCACTCAGCGCCCCGCCCCGCATCACAACCTCGCTCTGAGGACATCGGCTGGCCGAGGAATTGAAATGCTAAGGCATGCGAGGTGAGGCTGAATTGAATCAGGCATGTCTCTTAGCAGCTACGCCTAGCTGGCACCTTGCAAATGCTCCGGCAGACGCCTGGGGTGCTGAGCAACCGAACACGCTAGGGAGTCAGGCCTATGGAACGCAGGCAGCCATGCATCACTCATGCAATGTCATGTTTTGCGTTCGTGATTGCTTGGATGCTACCTTAAGTTA
Organism: Symbiodinium necroappetens; assembly: GCA_905231915.1. NCBI lineage: Eukaryota > Dinophyceae > Suessiales > Symbiodiniaceae > Symbiodinium > Symbiodinium necroappetens. The sequence goes on from CAJNJA010019464.1 coordinate 3,191, forward strand.
TTTTCTCGAAACGCGTCTTCACTGCCGCCTGAAAACTGTGAAACGTGGAACTGTGGCAAGCTCCTGCCTCCAGTACTAGACCACCGTGTGAAGCAGCGTAAACTTCTGCTCGGAAGATCGCTAGCCGGCAGAAAGCAGAAGCGTAGGGTGAGAAAAGTGCTCGTGCTCCTTTTAGCACCACGAGCCGAAAATTGCTGGACGGCATCCATCCCGATGCTATGGCCGTCCTTTTTGCTTAGAGCTGCATCCGTGCAGCAGGAATCCTCCGCTCGGTGTTCGCACTTGCCACACACTGTTCTGCCGGACGTATGCCGTAACATCGAGGCAGGCATAAGGCAGGCATGAGGTCTCAAGTGGCTTCTACTCGTCCAGGCCTTGAAGCACCCAAGGCTCTTCACCCGAGAGCCGCAGTCCCCTCAGCTGGAGGAGCCCGAAGAGCCAGAGGCCCCGGTGACGACCATGCGGTCCTCTACGGAAGAAAGCGAGGCGAGGAGCTCTGAATTTGGCGCAGTGTTTTTTGTTGTCAAAAAAACGGGGCCTCGTCGGATTCGAAGATGCCCGGCTGGTATTCCATGCCCTCGGCAAGCTCTCTGGGTTTCAGCGGCGTCACTTCACTTTTCGCTGAGAAAGCCGGCCTGCTCCATCAGGCGGAAGAGCTTACCGGTGTCAGACCTCCAGGAAAAAAATAGTTCAAACGACTCCGTCGTCTCTGCCAGCAATACTATCCCGGCTCTCCCTACCAACTCGGGTCTTGTGCTTTCTCCCTTCTGTGCTGTTTTGAGCTCGAGGACTGCATTCAAGTCTGCAGTCAGAAACCTCTCATAGAAATGCGTGTGACGGAAGCCTGCGCAAGCTTCTGCTGTCCCAGCTTTGCATCTTTGCGCAATTGAGCTGCTGACTGAAATCGGACACCGTTCTGCAGCTCTTCGATGGTTTCCTTCCAGCTTTAGTCACTCATGATCTGACAAGCGCCACCAGCTTTTTGTTAAGCGTCTGAGACGCCGGAAGATCTGCAAGCTACCCTCGGCCCTCAACTTCGCCCGTATTATGTCTTGTGCAGGTCAGCACCCGAAACCATTCCGTTTGAGGGTCCAGACTGCCGAGGATGACTAGGGAGGTCTGCATGAAGTCGTCGGTCATTCCCAGCTGCAGCTCCACGATGTCCTTCCTTGGCGTTGCTTTGACGTGAAAGCGACCCATCGTAATTCGAAGGGCCGTTCATTGCAACAGGGCTGAGGCTTCGACCGAAAGGCGCGCTGCCAGTAGTAAAGACCCGCGGAGGGGCTGATGACCATCTCAGCACTCGCAGTTCCGCGCCTTCGCGGTCCGAGGCGGTAGTCCGAGGCAGGAGCCGGAGTAAACCACCAGTCAGGCCCGACTCCGAAGGGGCCATCTGGAAAGATCTGCCTAGCTACTAGAGACTCTGAAAAGCCCCCTCAAGGAAAGCTTTTTCTCACTACTTCAAGGCCCTGGCACTAGTAGCAGTGCCACAGCAAAGATGGCACCTCTGCTGCCAGCATGACTTGGATCTTGTCCCTCTGAAAACTCTGAGATCACAGCCACCAAGGCAGAAAGTCAGGAACAAAGCCTGGCCAGGAGGCGCTTCAGCTTTGGACTCCGGCGGAATGGGGGGGTCGGCCTGGCTGATGCTGCCTTGAAGCTGGCCTGATCGCTCCGGGTCCGGTGAAGAATGGATCACACGATGAATTCGCTCTGCTCGGGTGTAGCTGCCCGTCACTCAAAACGACTGGTAGGAGAGCACCGGAACTCGTGCATTTGTGTCTCTAGTTCCCTTTCTTCGGATGCACTGTTTTTCACCAGCGCGCCTACAAAGCGGATTCGCCCCTGCTGTGGCGACTCCTGCGCGGCGAGCATGATATACTTCATCTTCGCTCTATGCAGTCTGACGGCCTCCATCATGTAGTTGAGTCCTGCACAAGGCAGCGTGTTAAAAAAGGCCGTCCCAGTCCTGGTTTCGGGTTTGGCCCAGTCCTGTGAAGTACGCAACAATTCCACCTGCCTTAGAGAGCGTGATATTCAACACTCACTCGCGCGCATGGCACTTGGAAGTCTTCCTGGCTTTCTGAAGAAGATTTGCTTGCAGAAAACGAGGGCCGCTTCAATCTGCGATCCGAGTGGCAATGGAACGCATCTCAAGCCCACCGGCAGCAGTGCCCGGCATCACCTCAGCCACTGGAAACGAGAACCCACCAAACTCTGCCAAAATGAGCAGCAAGGGCAGTCACATAGGTCTTCTCGACAAACTTTGCCTGGCCAAACCTGGCAAAAGCAACTTCACAACACTGACATAAAGCCAAGAGTGATTCTGGAAAAGTCAGTCCTCCACCCCTGCGATGAATCTTAAGAGATAGCATGTGGATGCATCAAGCAACGCAATTCCCCAATTAACCCTGAAACAACGCGCAAACACCAAAAAATAACTTGCACCGTTGCAAAGGAGGATGAAATTCCCCATCACACCAAGCCTTGTTGTGGCCTCATCCCTCCCAAATCAAAGACCGATGTGCGAAGCTCGATTCGCATGCAGTTAGGGTGTTCTCCGTGGGCGAGTTCGTGCATGCTTTCCAGGCTCTAGAAGCCCCTGTGAATGCTGTTCGGCCGCGGAGTGCTCTAGGACTGCTCTCAACTTGATGCACACTTAAGACTTAGATGACTCCTGAAATGCCTTTGCCTTCAATTCATCTCACCAGACGGGTACCACGTCAGCCTCTGAATGGTACCAAGAACGCCGGGGACAGCAACAACCTGAGACGCAAGATGACACACTCGGAGCTCCACATAGCTCCACTTGCAGAAGGCTGCATGCATGCTCAAAACGCCAAGAGCTGAACGAAGAGTGCAAACGCAGTGCCTAGTGAAAGCTGCGAGGGCTCCAGCCTGTGTCGAGAAATGGGGGAGAATGAAATTGATGCTGGCTTCCCGGTTCCCAACACACAAACGGCTGCTGCTGGCTCCCGCGCCCGGGAATGCCGCTCGGAGGCGGAGCCAGGTAACCCGGTGGTAGCTCTGCTGCAGCCTTGGACGGTCTGCTGACCCGGCACCATTGGCGCCTTCGGATCCTGAGGAGAGAACTCTTGCGACCTGCGGTCTTCGAGTCTCGGTGCAGGGGCCTTGGAAGCTGCTTCCACGGCACTGCCCCCTTACCCCGTCCTGTGAGACTTCAAACCTCACCTTGCCTGACAGAGACTGGCCTAGCTCGGAGACGGAAGCGAACACCAAAGCAAACGCTTGGTTGAGGCATCAGCCGAGTCTGCTAGGCACGAAAGCCTTGCAGGAGGCCTTCAGGGCTCCCAAGTCTCAGCAGTTCAACGGAGCCGCTTCAACCCGGACTCTCCCCTAAAATCCCTGAGGCCTGGCTGGCGGCAAGGCATGCTGTCGCGAGCCTCACGCAGAATTCTCGCAGACCCAAGCTCTCCAGGGCTCACAGAACGCCCCACCCTGCGCGAAGCAGGGCACCGCTGGAGCGACCTGCATCGGGCTTCCAAGGGAGAGCGAGAAAGAGTGAGACAGATTAGGTGATTAGAAGGGAATAAGCGGGAGAGAGATGAGATGAGATGGGGCAGGTCCAGACGATCTGTCTCGAGAGCTCAACATCTGAGCACTTCCTGAGACCGGCTAAAATCGGCTAGAATCATCCCCACTCGACAAATGCAAACAAAGGAAGAGCTCTCAGGCAGGCTTCATCGGACAGCAATTCGGCTCATCTGGCATCTTACACCAAGCGGTCTCAATTTTCACTGCCACAATTTCGAATCGATGTCAGCAGCTTGTCCCAGCGAAAGTCGCGGGTGATGCCGGTGCCAACAAGAGCGGACTTGGCACCCGGGACGGGGCTCCAGATTTGATGGCATGTGTTGGTTGGTGATCATAAAAGCAGCAGTGGCACCATCAGTTCACACTGTGTCACGCAATGCTCGGACCCAATCTGCGTCGTCCTGCGCACATCATCGAGCATGGAGCAATGGAGCCCGTGCAGAGGTGCAAGGTCCTGAAATCTGCAAAGATCAGAATTCAGGGCACGTATGCGCAAGGCGATGACACCTAAAGACCACCCACAATGCACGTTTGCTAACTAGACTGGTGTATTCGCCAATCCGCCATCAGTAAAAATCCGCCCCATGGCACATGCAAACCCACCGAATGGACAGGTCGCTTGTATTTGCGAATGGATGCACGAACCAGCTTCAAATTCTATGCTGACAGTGATGCTGCCGCACCACTGCAAGTATCATGATATAGAACAAGAAAGGCTTTCCTGTTGACTCGGGAGACTCGTCGTCTGGGAGCCATCACACTGAGCCGACGGAATGTGTTCGTGCATCCCCTGGTTTGGAGACTTTGAACCAGGCAAGGGCAGCTGCTTTGGCTGCGGATACATCAGCTCCAAGATTCTCCGAGACGATGGATGAGGTCCATCGGAGATACTGCATGAGCGTGGAGACGCCGCAGAAAGGAGTCTTGCTCACTGCAACTCCACCGCGACGCTTGACTCTTCCACATCCCTCCTGACCGACAAGTAGACTTGCATTTACCCAGAGTTGCCTGCGGATACATGCAACACCTATGGCTGACAGTCAAGACCCATAAGTTCCACAAATACAAAGCATCTGGCTCTGTATGAACCTGTCCTGGCAACCGACTTCGGCACCAGCGAGTGAAAATACATCGACGAACCTGTCGCGTGGGCAGCTTCTAAGCAGAACGCACTGATGCGGCGGAGATCCTGACTACAAGCAACACCTCTGCGATCCAGAGATACGCTTCTCCACGCCAGCAGAAATCAGAAGCTTGATTGCCAAGCTGCGAATGTAGAGCAACAACGTGCATGCTGCTCCGATACAGAGACCCACTGTCCTGATATGCAAACGTCTCAAGGCGCAGGCTTTGTCTGGTGGCCCAGGTCTCGATCGGAATAGGACGCATTCTCGAGCAAGCAGGCCAGGATTCAAAAGTTATGAACTCTGGCGAGATTACTGCGGGTGCAGGATCCCTTGACTCTCTATGAACGTAGATGGGAAGGTTTGCACAGTTAGCAAAGAGAACAGAGAGCCAGTGTTGACAGGCCACGCAGCTAAACCCGAACTTCAGGGAGCGCTTTCAGAACCCGGCTTGGTACCGAAGCCAGCCGGCCGAAAGCAAGCCAAGTGTCCCCATCTCCAACACAGAAGCCTCGACTCCAACAGCAGGAATACCAAGAAGCTTCTGCACATTCTCAACGACATCCGCCTGGGACAGCCAGCTGGTGCTTCTAGTTGATCGAAGGCTTCATGGAAGGACGTCGGGACGTCGAGCATTTCAGTTTTAAATGCTGCACACGCTGCAGCTTTCTCGCAAGCCACGCGCAAAGAGGAAAGGAAGCGGAACCAAGTGCTACAAAAACCTATATTGAACGAATTCTTCCTGGTCGTCGATCTTTGCGCAACACGAGAGATTCTAAGCCACGCTGCAAAGTTTGAACTGGCAAAAGATGTGGTGAAGCCATCCACATTCTCCAGGAATGCCAGAAGGTATACCTGCGGCCATCATGTGAGACCCCGTTTTGCTTGGAGCGGCTTTAGCAGTTTGCGGAAGCGAGAAATTTACAGCACAGATTGATAGAGGCACCAGCGCGAAGACGTCGAGAGCGTTGAGACCTAAGCATTCGCACTGGGTCAGGATCTGTGACAGCTGGCAGCCCTTTGGCCAATGTGCCAAGGGCTCTGGCTGGGGTGCAGGCTCCAGAAGACTCTTATGCCGAATCACGTCTTACAACTGGACAAAGTCAAACAAAAGCTTCCGAGGGGCTCATACAGAGCTCCTCCACAGGTCGCCAACCTCAGCTCTAGGAGGATCTTTCCTACAAGAAGAGCTTTTGCAAACCATCGTGCGTTCAATTTTGACCCAAGCAACGTTCCGAAATGAGTTCTGTTGACCGCAGCGCGACGAAGACTGCCTCCGCCAGAAACGCATAGCCCACGGGTCCTACTGTGCAAAGATCATCCCACTCCTCTGCTTCCTCCGAATCCCCTAGATGTAGCGGTGCCCCAGACCCAGCAATAGGCTGCTTCGCTTGCACGTTCTTGGTCTGTGTATGTTCCCCAGCCAAACCATGCTGTTGCAACGCTTTGCCTGGCCAACAGGCGCAAGGACAGTCTGGACAAGTATTGTGCTTCTCCTTAGGGCAAAGGCTCTATGCACGGTTGCATCTTTTCTGATCTTGAGGATTGCGCAATCTCCGATTGTTCCAAAATTCCGCCAGGAAGCAACAATGGACTGTAGGCTCCCAGATCCATTCCGGAGTAGGTCCCCGGTGACAGGACCTGCAGCGATTCAGAGCGCTATGGATGCGTGTGTGACCATGGCCGGGGCAAGGCAAGCCGCCATTCCAGCCAAGCCCACGAGAGCCACGGAGATGAAGGAGAAGAAGAACCAAATAAACACTCCCGTCAGGATTCCCGAGCACAGCACCTGGACGCAAGCAGATCCCTTCAAGCTTTCCGGGCCCTTCGTGCGAGGCTTCATACACTGATCCTGTTTGGGGATCTTTGCCTCGCCTTCTCACGCACAGCATAAACTCAAAATCGAACAGGGCGCTAGATCGGGCAGAGCCCATTGCTTGTCCTCGTCCTTCGTCGATCTTTGCGGAAGTGACACGGCCATTGTCACACCAGCCTTAGCTTCTAAACCGTCTGTTTCCGCGGTGTCCACGCGTTGCAGCCGAAGCAGCGGCAAGGCACAAAAGGCAGGCCGTGATGGCAACGAAGGGCCCGAGAAGTGGCACCATCCTCCAGGGATGGCGGGGTCTCTTCCCAAACATTCACGACGTTCTCAAGGGCTGGAGATGGCTGTGGGCCCTGCTGGTCTGGACGACCTGCGGCGACGGAAGGATCCAGGTCGCTGTCCTCATCTCACCTTTTGCATCCATCGGCAAGGCAATGTTGGCATTCCTGGCACAGAGTACAGTACTCTCTGAAGCCGTGATTCTGTGCCCTGCAATCAACGCCACCATCTCTACGAGTCACATGGATAAGCCAGCGTTCGCCAAGGTCTGAGACTCCTGCGCAGCATGACTGTTTGCGGGGCCACGAGCAAACGATCCCAGGGTTCGGCTGTCCTGGAAAGGTAGCCTGCCAATCCAAATCGCTACGCCTTTTCAAGCGCAGCACTCTGGCTCTGAAAGATCGCATTCAACGGACAAGAAGCGACTCTGCGCGTGACACTGCGGGCCATCTGAGCTCTCATTTGGACAGGAATCGGATCAGCACGTGCTGTATGCCGAAGCTCAGCCCGAGTAACCACGGCAAGGCGAGAATCGCGCAAGAGACCTGAGGCAGATGGGCAATCGACCGAACTGCCGGATTCCCGCTCCATCCGCCTCTTGACGCTCTTTGGCCTCACTGCCCCCGCCTAAACCCTCCATGCTGCCGGTGCTAGAAACAATTGGATGCTGAAGTACAGCTGTCACCAAGATCCAGGGTATTTATCTGGTGGCCCCTCCCAAAATAGCCTGATCTAAGGGACCTCAGCACACCCCAACTCTCATCCTCCGGGCTGACTCACCCATTCGACGTCTCGGAAGCATCTGGCATGACACATATATCGGGAAGTTGCTGCTGTTACTGTTGCGTCCGTATCGGACCGGAGGAGGGGCAAGGAAGAAAGGAGAAGAGACAACGTTCTTGTTCTGAGAGTTTTGATGCCGAGTTCGTAGAGTTTAGAGAGCGGTGATGCGGAAAGAAGATGGCAGCAATTACTGGCAAGAGTTGCAGTCATGTAACAGTGCTGTAAACCATCAGGAAAGCAAAAGCTGTGGTCTGCGAACAAGAACAGCCATTACATACCAATTGCGAGGCAACATGAAGAGGACGGTCACGAGAAAGGGCACGGCACATATCAAAAAGCCAAACTTTCAGGACAGCGAAGTGTAAAATGCCTGATAACACAAAAGCACCAAAGCAAAAATGGAAGGCTGTGCTGAAAACGACGCCTCAAAAAAGAACTACACTAGGCCAAGGCAAAAGAGAAACTTAAACTATAAGCCTGGCCTCAGGCCTGGGAGCAAAATCACTACCCCACCACAACGGCAAGTCATGGGATGCAGGGCGACTGAGGTCGCCACCACACCACTTACGAGGGAAGTCACCACGAAGTTGATGAAGACAAAGTCGCCTCCTGGAACGCAACAGCCTAACACCACGCAAGGAGAACGAGGGCAACAGCTTGTCGCGATGATCCGGAGTCTTGCAAGAAAAAATTAATGATGGTATTGCTTCACAGCAACTTGTACGCCATCGTTCGGGCATGAAGAGATGAAGCTGTATGTCTCACAGTCCTCCGGCTTTGAACTGCAGGGCCAGTCCTTGGCACCATGGAGTGCAGTGCTGTTAAACTTCCAGGCGGAACATGATGAAACTATCCAGTGCACGACGTTTGCAGTGCTCAAAGCCACAACGACAACTGGTTGGGACTGAGGCAGGGAGCCCCAGTAGGTGAAGGTGGCAATCGTCTGCTTGTCAAGCTCCAGGCTACTGGGCCTCAAGGCAACCAATGCTCAAAAGCAGGCAGCGCTGCTCCTGTAAACGAGGTGTAGCCATCCGCAACATACTCCCACCCTAGATCTTCACCAGGTGAGTGGCGTGTACACCATCCGCATCATCAGCGACGTGTAGGGCAAGCTGCATGCTAGCACCCGCAGGATCACGGAGAAGCCAAGCATCATACAGACGGCCTCTGCACCAAGGCCAGTCGCAAGCACGATGGCTCTTCGGAGGGGCATACAGAGGCCATGACAACGACGAGCGAGTGCCTCTCGCCTCAGATCTTAGATCACAGCATGACCATGAGATAGCCTGTGGGCCTTGCATGTGCAACTCCAGCGATTGGGTTTGCGCACGCTCTCGAAAATAAAGACATCATGAGACATCTGTCCAACCGAGCTGCCCCGGCCAGCCAGCCAGCAATGAACGCCCAACGGCTTCGAAGCTGAAGCCTTGTGCCTGCCCGCCTGCATTTCACAAAGGCTTTCTGCATGTCATTCAGAGACACCTTCATCCCCTTCTCAGCCGAGGGGCAACCCCTCGCTGCAGACAGAATCGCAAGGTCTCTGACTTTGGGCCTGGCACACCACTGCCCCCAGAACCAGAGCTGCCGCGGCGAAGCCGCCCAGCAAAGAGGACAGCCAGACCAGGATGTTGAAACCCTGCCACGGCGCTGCAAGACTTCTGATGCGGGACCAAGGAATATATCAAGCAGTAGGTAAAAGGTCAGCAACCCTTCGACGCAGCAGTCCAAAGCACCGTGCCTTGTCATAGCTAATTCCTCTGGCATCTATGCCTCGGGGCAAGATCGACCTGCATTTGCCCACAACCTTTCACCCTCGAGGATCCGGATTTATCTGAGTTGGCCTGGGAGGGAGCCCAGTTGTAGCGCAGTGCACGGCTCTACATTTGACAGAAGTCCGGGCACCTCACTCCAGGGGATGCACTACGCTGACTGCAGCCAAGACTCCTTTGGACGCAGTCTCAGCAGCCTTGGGACCGGCAACCAGCTTGTCAGGGCTCGTCCCGGCGTCGGGGAAGGTTTGGTTCCAGGGTCCCCACGCTCAGCCTTCGCGACGACTTGGCATCACATTCTTGCACAGCCTCCTGAAGCCATGTTTGAACCAGCATCTGAGTGGTTGAAAGCCAACTTGCACCCCATGTCCAGCAGCAAATTCAACATCTGACATGTCCTGGTGCAGGAACTCTAGCACAGCCGTCACATTGTCGGCAGTCACGAGAGAGTGCAGCAGCCTTGCATGGATAGCATGAACCGACTGAGTGCTAAGTGCTTCTTCGAAGCACGACTGACGGTGCTTGCTTGAAAACTGAAGCTTCGCGACCTTTAGGAACTTCTCCAGAGACTTACTGAAAACCCGCGACCCCCCGAATGTCACCAGGCCACCCATGGACTGCCGTGGACAGCTCTGGGTAAAGCTCCCAAAGCTCCTGCTCAGCCAAGTCCGACCCATCCCGCAACCCTCGCGGACAGCCGGGAAGCGCGGGCAATTCTCTGGCGCACAGGATAGGCAGGAAAGTTTGTAGATGACAAGACCCCCCGCACTCTTGTGACTCTTGTTGCGAAGCTCTGCCCCTGAGACAACACAAGTGGTGCTTCACAATGCTTCACATCTCGTCTCCAAAAGTCCGCATGGGAAACTCGATCTGGCCAATTCTGCTGTGCTCTTCTGTCGAGGACCTCTATGTACTTTATGTGCGACGAGAGCCCTGGTCATCAGCGAAGCTCGCTCAAAAACGTATGGCGCATGAAAGCCGAAGACAACCATCCCGGTCCTCTATCGGTTTGCGCGGAGGCTTCGAGCCCAAGGCCACCCGGAGTTCACCTGAGTCCATGCGTTCAGGTGCTGTCGGCCGAAGCCTGGGTGAAGTCTTGGCAGCAAACCTGCAGATTCGAAGCCCAGCTTCAGTTCCTTCATCTTCAGCGTTCGGAAAGGCGTCAACCTGAACAAACAAGCTATCCAGGTCTTGCAGTCTCGCGCATGCTCGAGCTTCAGAGCCAAGCAACATGGTACAGAACAATGTTGGGGGCAGCAGTATGCTGGCTGTCGTTAACCTCAGCAGCATGACAAGACTGCGGATGAGCTCACTGAGTGCAACAGACTCTTGCACAGCATTCGAACCAGCGGCGTGTCCAAACTCACGTTCAGAACGGTTTCGAAAGTTCCGCAAGGGGCCTCGACCTTCGCAGCAGGGCACCGACAAGATCTGCGGAGGTCTTTTGCCTGTCAGGCCCACCTCGATGAGTGCCTCACCTTTCGGATGTTCGCCAGCCAGCCTCCTGGCAAGCATCGGAAGCTACCCGGGATACTCCTTCTGCTGTGTGCGGCAGATTCATGCACTCAGACCGCCATGCCACAAGCTGGCAGTGCTTGTAGTTTGCCGAGCCGCACGGCCAGAGTGGCATTGTACTGCTCTCCGTGGCACACGTTGGTCATGAAGAATCCTTTCGTGTCACGGCCGGTTTCCGGTGTCGGATGTGTCGGCTTTCCTTCTGTCTAGCTCTGCAGAGCAGGGTCGCAAGGCGGTCCTAGGGTCCCGGGTGCCCCTGCGTCTGGTACCATGAATCTGGCATCTGTGACCCTTGGATATCGGCTCAATTCGAACACCTGCCCTGGGATCGCAGCATTCGCAAACTGTCAGCTGGTAAGTCACTGATCGGTTCCACGAAGGGCCATATCCTCCGCGTGATGACAGCACTCCAGTTCCACAGCTGTTACGGGTACAAGATGGCACCTTTACACTTACACTGTCGCTGTCTGGCACCTCGAGGCGCAAGGTGAAAGGCCCCGCAGAGATGGCCGGCATGTCCCGCACAAACTTGGGCGCGCTTGTCCTGAGCAGGGACCGCCCTGGATTGAAGAGAGCCTTGCGGCGAGGGCACAAAAAACTGCCTGAGAAGTCTTCGCTTCTGGCTACGAGAGCCTGCTCTCGCCAAGGCTCTCGTTGGCAACAAAGAAGCCAGAGATCATTTGGTCCAGAAACTTTTTCAGTTGGCCAGACAGCATCTTGGGCCAATCAGAAAACTCGTCACCGTAGTATCCTGATCTGCAGCGATGTTACCCAAAGTCACTACCACCACCAGACTTCCAGGCTCGGCAAAACTGGATTTGCGGGCACAGAATCCCTGCGTCTTCGTGTTCGCATCGTCCAGGGCAATGCACTGGGTGGGCTTTGCCAGCTTCGCCAGCACAGTGTTCACCACCTCCCAGGGTGGATGAAGCATTAGATCCGTGCACTTCAACGGGGTTCAGGACAGCACGCACCTTGAGGCCATCCTCGCTGGCGGCCAGGCCTGTCAGTGAGAGCATCAGGCATGCTCACCCACCCTTCGTGCAGGAAGGCTCTCTTGCCAAGATACGAGTCAGAGCATCAGGGAGGTGAGCCTGCAGGACAGATGATGCCCAGATGCAAATGCCAAGACATGCCGTGCCGTCCTTCGAATTCTCGATCTACCTTTGGTAGCTGCTTTCAAGTTCTTGCTGCAAGCTTCTGCAAGCCCCCACAGCCTCGTACAAGTCGTTGAACAAACTGACGAGTTCGTTGAAGAGAGTTGACAAATCCTTTTCCAGAATGCCCGGAGTTATAGCAGTCCAGGACCTGGCACCGTGGGCTCATCGGCAAGAATACGAAAACGACAAGTCCTCATCATGGAGCCAAGCTGCAGTGGTGCGGCGATGCCCTCGAAAGTCAGATTCTGCCTCTCGATTACGGGCGCCTGGCGCGGAACTTGTTGCGCATGGTCAATTGGAGCTACCCGGAGGCCTCCACGAACAGGCTCCTTGCGCAGTTGATGGGGTCCTGGGCCAGGGAGCAAATTCTGTTGCTCAGTGGGCCAAGGCGGTCACCCCTGCTTCGACCGAGGCGCCCAAAACCACTGGCTTGCAGTATACAGCGGTGTGGTCGGATCATCTTTACAAAGCACTCGTGCCTGGACATCTTGCTTAAATTTGCTGCTTTTCGGGTCTTGCGAGCAGTGACAACTCGATCAATATGTCGGTCATGCTCTTCCATTCTGCGCTAGACATCTCCCGGACACAATCCCACCAACAACACACAGCACAGGAACCGCACCTGGAGTCGGGAACGCGGTCTCGTGATGGCGAGATTGAGGCCTCAGAGAAACATCCTCGACGGCAACGGCAAGGTCGGATAGGCCTACTATGAGTGGTGAGACGCAAGCGCAAAGCCCAACCGTTCCATGTGTCACAACCTCGAGCTTGGAGGCAAGCCGCCGATCTCCTCCTCTACATGCGAAACCGCATCATGCGACCACCACCGCCACTGATCTGCATCCTGTTGGGTTTAGGCTGTGGAAGACTGCAGATCGAGAAATGAAACGCGTTGCTCTCTCGACGTTTGAGTGGCTTCGTCTCGCGAAGGGTCTGTGCCTGAGCCTGAAGGCGGATCAAAAACTTCGCAGCCAAGCCCACATTCGGCTGCTCCTCATGGGGGACGTGGCCGGCACGGCCGAGTCTGGCTTTGGAACGTTGGAGCACCGTGCTTTCAGCCGCATGTGGCGAAAGAAGTGGAGAAGGACGACTGGCCTCTGTACCAAACTCCGTGGAAAACTGCAACTGCGTCGAGCTCACAGCCTCCATCGAGTAGGCCTGGGCAGAGCAGTCTCGCACTGTAAGGGTCAAGGCATCCCAAGACAAACCATACCCTAGGGCCACTCTCCGCCGATGAGGGCTGTCCCTTCTTAGAGAATTCGGGAAGCTTCACCGTTTGGGCTTCTTGTTGTGTTTTTTTCTGACATGGTGTACTTCTCGATGCAGCAACATCCTTCCGACAAAGTCAAGAAGTCTCCATCGAAAACCAAGGTGGTTTTGACGAGAAGGATAAGGGTACAGTAATGAGGGCGATGATTTCGATGAGGATGATTGTGAGGATGACGAGGGTGACGAGGATGACGATGAGGGTGATGAGAGTGATGAGGGTGAGCGCGACGATGACGTCGACGAGCGTGCTGAGAGTGGCGATGAGGGAAACGAAGGCGCTGACGATGTCTGACAGTTGGCCTCGAACACGAGGTTGCATACTTGCACCTTGCACGTGCTCACAGGCCTTGAGGCTCTGCGCACCATGGAGCACAATTTCCTGGAGCGTTGCCTCGACAGCTATCACTGAGCTCTTGGATTGATAAAGGCGACCTGTGCTGCCAATGCTGGCTGGTTGCTGTGACTCCCAATCGAAGCCCAGTGGCTGCCTGGTCGGCCACGAAACCCTGCCTGTTCAAAGCCGGTCCAACAGTGACGGGAAAGCGTGGCACCCAACCCTTCCAGTACACTAAACTGCACATCGTGAAGCGAGCCACTCCAGGTGGGGAAGCCCACGAAGGTCCAGGTACATGCTTTGCGCGCCTGCAGAGCATGGCGGGCAAGCTGCTGCTATCCCACTTCCACCTAGCCCACTTAAGACTTCACATCCATAGCCAGGGAGGCTGCGGAACATCGTCAGAAAGATGCAAAGCTTCTTGCATCAGATGCAAAGCTTCTTGCATCCTCTGCCGTCATGCGGTCTTGGCAACACAATCGACCATCTTTATCCGTGTGGCATTTTATCATATAAGGAGTCCTCACACCCTGAAGCCCAAAAAAACCCAAAAAAAATAAACAAAACCCCCGGGCCCCTCAACCCTCAGACAAAGGCAAAAGAATGGATTTCAAGCTTGAACCGAAGCTCATCGCCATGCGAATGTCTGGAAATCGGGCCGAGTCAGGACGGTCCTTCCAGTGCCCAGTGTGAGAGCTGGTGTATGACATCCGGTGGCAGCACCTTGCACCACGATGAGGCAACTTGCAAACCTGGCGAAGTTCGGAAACCCGCCTCTGTGTTTATCCAGCTTGCCCATTTCAGCAGTGGGCTTTGGGTCCAGTCCTGCTGGGGATTTACAGAGATCTAGAGTCGTGAACTTGTCGGACAGTGCACTTAGCAAGAATGCATGCATTGATCAAGCGAAAGGACAGAAGAAAGCTGCGCTGAAGAACTGATCTTTCCGTCGATGCTCCACCACCCCAGAAGCAGGCTCATCCGAGTCTGTGTCACGGTCCTTTGCTGAAGCCGAAGCACACACGCTATGACGCCTTGCAGCAGTTGCAGCAGTTGCAGCTGCAGCAGAGAGACGGGCAGAGACGGCTCCGGCTCCGAGCTGTCAGAGTCAGAGCTGTTGCCGTCCTCGCGCGCAGGGACGCGGGGCCTCCTCCCGACCTCCTGGGCCCCAAGGGCGCCTGAAACCACAGCGCCGGCCTCCTTCAAGCGGCGCCCGTCGCCGTGTTCGTGTCGCTGCAAGGATGGAGGGAGAATCAACCTTTGCTGCGCTCCGCTCTCTCGAAGGCCCCGCAGGACTCAGAGCTTCCGCTGACAGGGAGCTTGTTGAGCACTTCAAGCTGTCTCGTCAGCTGGGGCGCCACCTCCTCGTGCATTCCGCCACAGACCTCTGCGAGATCCGCAAGTATCGCGCCTACACTCGGCACTTCCAAACCCCAAGTGCAACCCGTTGGAACCGTCCGAAATCCGTTCGCCTGCTTTACGAAGGTCCGTCAACTAGTCTCGTACCCGAAGTGCAACCTCAACGACCACCTGCTCGTAGCAACGAGGGTCCAGGATGCAATTGTGACTCCAGTATATCCTAATTAACTATGCTTTCGATCGTATGGCTGTGAGCTGCACCTGGGTGATCCTTGCATTGAGGATAATCACAAGAACATCGGAATGGTGCAAAGTGCCGCGAGTGCTAGCAGAACGCCGCTATGCTGGCTACCATCGACCTTCTTACTCTTGCCAAAGAGTTATGGCCTTGATTCAACGTACGCAGGCAACAAGAAGCCAGGGTGTGTCCCCCATTCGAACACTCCAGGTGTGTCCACAAACTGTCCTTGCTGCAACTAAGATGCTTTCGATTGAATTTGACCCTTCATGAGCCTTGGCGTCATGACCGTGGGAAAACGATCAGCATGAGCGGCGCCATGATCTGCAAGCAGCAAGCTTTCCTCTCAAGCGAGGCGCTCGCTCAAGGTTTTCTGGAAAGCCTTCTTCAGCAAGTTGATGGTGCTGACTACCAAGCCCCCTTTCAAGTCGATAAGGAGGTTCAAATCCTCAGCACGTTCTGAAAAAAGACATGAAAGGCCAGACAAGACCCAATTTAGCGACCTTTAAGTTGAGTCAGAGATTTTGCACTCCTGGCTGTGACGACGGTTGGTAATGCAGGCGGTCTCTCCAATTGTCAAGTAGAACTGTGAAGTAGAACTGCATACGAGTACACCACAAGTCTTCTCCAAGATAAGATGGCCAGATTCTGTGACTGCATGTAACATGTGTACGATCTGGCATTCTTCTGCAACTTACACTACCAAGGTTTACACTTCCACATCTGCGGAGGCACACGGCTATGCCAGAGGGTCAATGCCCCGCAACTACCGAGATGAGAGTACACAAGGGACACCAGCCAGACCACGCAGCAAAATCATACAAAAAACAATGGGGTGTCCAAGCAACCATCTTCCAACGACCACTCTTGGCACACTGGCTCGGTTTATGCTGTTTGTGGGGTTCACAAAGACCAGCGGAGCTAGTCACGGGCCAAGTGTTGAGGGACTACGTGCATCTCGCGATGGACTATGTTTCAGCTACTGGGCTCGACGTGGAAAAAACATCGGCCTCTCCGAAAACCTGTCGCAAAGTGAGGTCGGTTCATTCGATTCTGCACTTCCCAGCGGAACGAGTGACCGCAACCCCCCTGAAACCTTGCTGCATTCTCGAAATGAAAAGCTATAAATGGGCTTTGCTTTCGGAAGAAAAGCCTTTGCGGCCTAGGCCCACGGAATGCCAACGAATAAGGTGGAAATTTCAGATTTCAATGACCCTTCCGCGATTGCCTGGAACAACAATTGTTGCATCTCGAACGAGTGCTGTGTTTGGGGGTTTTTCGATGAGTGAGGAACGTATAACTTACCAGAAAAAACAAGCCTAGGGGCCCACGAAGGGGCGCGGAATGGGCGGAGCCCGTGAATGCAGTCAGTCGCATGCTCACAATCACTGACGTCATGCACTTCAGTGCTCTTTCTTAATGCTACAGCCTTAAACACTAAGCCCTAAACCGCAAACCCCTACACCTTATCTTTTTGTTTGAAGACTTCACGACTTTAGGCCGTAGGAAGCTTTCGGAGTTTCGGGTTTAGAGACTTTGGGCTAGGGAGACTGTGTGTTCGCAACAAATTCGCTCGAGGACTTCAGTCGGTCGCGAATTCGGGGCTTCGGTCCATGGCAGTGTTGACTTGTAGCGGGCAGCAGGGTAGTGGTAGTGGCAGCAGCAGGTGCAAGAATAGGTAGCAGGGTTGTTGTTAGCAGTAGTTCAGTGGTCAGTAGTTGCCGTCGTGGTCGCTGTAGTGTTGGTGTTGTTGTTGGTGGTGGTGTTGGTGGTGCTGTGGCGGTGGTGGTGGTGGTGGTGCTAGTGGCGACGGTGGTCGTGGCGGTGGGCGGTGGTCGCTGTGGTCGTTGTGGTCGGTGGTGGTTGCGGCTGTTGCGGTTGTTATGTTTATGTTACTCCGGCTGAAACTTCTGATAGCTCGACAAAACGGATCTTTGGCTTGACTGGCGAATCCACCTTGGTGCAAGTTTGGTGCTTGATGCGCTTCAGCAGCACAAGCAGAAGTAAACATGTGTTCGCATGCGATGCATGCAAGTCCAATGAATGACATTGGATACCGGAGAAACCCTCTTCAGAAAACAACAGGTTTAACCCGAAGCTGGCGGCTTCGCGCTTTCGGCCGGAGCTGTAGCTTGAAGAAAACCATCAGCGATCTTGCATTGATCACCGACGCCCTCACCCTCTGCGACCTTCATCTTCTCAAAGAAAGCCTTCGTCGCCTCCGTGTGCAAAAGGAGAGGCGACTTGATGCCGAATGATACATCTTTTGTCATCTCTGCGAAGACGAAGCCTCCGGGCACGTACAAGATCTCGGACGGGTTCACGGTCGCCGTGAAGCACTTGCAACCTGCACCCAAAAGCCCTCGAAGTTTCTCTTCATTGCAAAACCTCAAGAACTGAGTCACACTGTGCTTGGATGGCGTATCGATGAACTTCAAAGATGCACTGTCCGGCTGCGATGCAAGGTACTCGAGCACCTGGACATAGGGCAGCAGGACGACACGGCGCACACCTTCGGCGGCAAACCGAAGGGAAGGTAGACACATCTTCTCGGTGGCGAATGTCGCATGATTCGCGGCAATGGCATAGCTGGTGGTCAGCAGGTTGCGGTGCAACATGTTGGTGAGGTCCTTGCTGCTGGTCTTGATTGCATCTGCATTGCCCACATAGAACCTGGCCTTACCGTCGAACTTGCTCTGCAGCTCCTTGGAGATGGCCTGAAAGACGGACATATCCATGGCGACCTCAGCACGAGCTTGGTTGGCCGTCTTGAACAGCTTCTTGAGCTGCCCAATGGCCAGCTTCACCTGAGCACTGTAGATGTTCGCCATGGTGCCGCTGGCCAAGGTGATGATTGCCGGCTCGTCCCACGACATGTCCTTCCAAGTGTCCTCCGTCACGGCATGTGCTGGCGAGCCAAGCTTCAGGCCATCCTCGAAGATGGAAAATTTCGGGCCGGCTGTATTTGCATCCTGCTTTGCCGGCTTGGAAGTCGCTGCTGCCGCTGGAGCTCCCTTCGCCATATCTGCCTTCAACAACTTGTGCACCTTCCTGATGTCGTTCAGAACGGCCTCCAACGACAATCTGAAACCTTATACCAACCTTAAACACAGACCCTTCCTTTAGACCCCAGCCCTGGACACACACACACACACGCACA
>CAJNJA010019464.1:21592-35091 GCA_905231915.1 Symbiodinium necroappetens
GAGAGAGAGAGAGAGAGAGGCCTGAGCAGATGACAACAAATCCAAGATGGGAGCTTTCAACTTGGCAAAGCTTTTCTTGACATCGGCAATCTCCTCCGCCGTCTCGCACGACAACAGTTCATCCTTGCACATATACAGCACGTCAAAGATTTGGAGCTCCTTGAACTGGCTGCAGGGAGGTGCATTCCCCAGGGCAGCGATGCCGGCAACGCTGCTGTTGTCGTCGAGCGAAGCACCGCTGCCGCCCTTGGTTGGCGAAGATGTCGAGGAGAATGATTCGATCAGGTCGCTGAGCTCTGATGCCTTTCCATCGAGGGCGTGGAGGAACTGCAACCTCACCGAAGCGATTTTCTCCTCGCCTTTGTAATGCAGCCGCTCCTCGGAACTCAAGGCTCGGATGTAGTTCAGGTGGGACGTCAGCTCCGAGACACGTTGATCGTACGTCTCCCTCAACTTCTTCTCCTGGGAAACCAAGGATCGTTGTGCAGCGTTGATGTTACGATCCTTGTCGAACCACCTCCTTGGCTTCTCCTTGTCCTTCTCCTCCTCTGCACTCTCCTCATCCTCCGCGGCATTCTTGTCCTTGGCACCATCCTTGTCAGCCTTGGTGTCGCCCGGCTCGTCGACCTCCATCTGCACAGGCATGAGGTTTCGAACATCACCCACCTGTATGTTGGCTGCATCGAAGGCAGCTCCCGCCCCTCCGCTCACCATGAGCTCTGCCATCTCGTCAATTGACTGGGGGAGTGCGGCGGAGCCTCCAACCGAGTCGTGATTGCTCATGACACGCTTGACTGCCTTTTGAATGCCTGCTTCATCCATCTTCTTTTGGGGCTTGTCTTGGAACTCCAAACTCCGCTTCTTGGAAAGGTTGTTGTAGTTGTAGATCATGTCCTCCTTGGTGATGGCAATCTGGAGGGGCTTTTTGGCGGGACCTTTCAAGTCCGAGATCACCGTGCCCTCCTTCACTTGTGCAGACAAAGCATCCCATTTCGCTTGAGCCTCTTCCTCTGTGAAGGCTCCGCCGTCAATGCTCTGGAAGAAAAGCACCGCCTGTCGCTCCCACATGAGCTGCTGATTCTCCGACAGCCGAACGCCGGATTCGGCTTCCACTGTTTCCTTGTACTGCACAAAGGACCACTTGACCTTCCCAGCCTTTCCGCTGGAACACCATGCCTTGTAGGCCGTAGAATAGCTCTCCACCATTTTGCGGCATTTGGCTGGGTCCGCCTTTGTTTCCGCGAACCACTCAAGGGCCGCAGGCCCCTGAGCCTTGGCTTGCTTGTAGATATTGTCGAGGAACCGCTTACAGGTCATGTCAACCTTTTGATTGAGAGCGAATTCGCTCTCTGGTTTTTTCTGACCGCACGCAGCACAAACACGAGTGCCCTTGCTGTTCCCAGCTTTGTGCCGGGCTGTCGTAGGCTTGGCCTTCTTCTTGGGATCCGGGGCCCCATCCTCTGCTATGTTCTCGGCCACAGCAGGATCTTGACCTTCAGATGCCTTCGCACCTGAAGCATCAATGTCCTCCTCAAGCTTTAGCTCCGACAAACCCCAGCTGAGCATGGCAGGAAACGCCTCCTAACAGCACGCCCGCTAGAACCTCAAAAAAAACTGGCAATCACGTGTGGTCTGGCTGCATCCCGCGACACTCAGCTGGGGTGCTCGGACCTGTTACGGAGGTACAGGCCAACATCTTTCTCGTGACAAGTAGTGGAACGGGAACGTTGTAGCATGAGCTAGAGTGTGCAGACATGGTTTTGAGCCTTTGGATCTGCTGTGAGGCCCCGGGACCAGCATCGTTTTCACATCAACAATTAATCGAATCATTGACTTCAAAACAAGCACCCGGAATCACCAGTGTATGGTTTCAAGTCTAGGCTGATCTCTTCCCCAGATGTACTCTCAACTTGAATTGTTACTGGATCAAGCTAGTGACTCTCACATCAAACGACGGACAGACAAAGACACTTCGGCGGCCCCACAAGAAATCACACACCACAACAGCTTGCCACTACCACAGCCTCTTGGCACACGACAAAAGTAGCATCTGCCTCCCTCTCTCCCTCTCTCACTCCCCTCCCTCCCGCCCGCCCAGACAAGACTCGGAGAAGTGGTGATTTTCGCCTTGCTCTCTCTGCTGTGTGTCTGTGTCTGCCCGTCTGCTGAAGAAGCTGAGTTTCTGTACATGGAAATTACAAACGCTGTGACGTGAGTCTTCCGGATGCATGAGCAGATCCTTCTGGAAAACTGAAAACTCTCTCCACTTGTTTGCCTATGTGAATGCTGCCAAAAGAGCAGTCAACAGCACGCTTCCGATAGCAGGCAAAACCATGGAGTTGCCTGCAAAGGTTTGAATTTGGGATCGGGAGACGCCCTGCAGGAACTCATCCGACCAAGCATTCATGTAGGAATACTTGTTGTCTGACGGCAACATGACAGGCAAGCACTGCACTGCTAGAATCTCCAAAGGAAGCAAAGGTCTTCTGGCCTGCATGGACCACAAAAACGACTTTCGTAGCAAGCACGGAATGACCTCGTGAACTCTCGGTCGCTGCACAGCATCTTGCGAAAGATCCACAAAGAGATTCTGCCGCCCAGCAAACCTTTGCGAGTGCTCCACGACTGATTTGTACTTGTCTAGTTGATGTTTTAGCCATGGGCTCAGCACAACCGATGCAGGCAGATGCGAGCCAGCTGTGCTAGGCGGCAAGCCTCGCTTGCCGGCCAACTGGTTGATGTACGCAGCTACTGCCTCTGGATCTGCTCTCAAGAACATGTCACCCGAAGCTACGAGACGTGCTGAGATCAGTTCCTGAAATCGAGTCTCCTCCAAGATCCCGAGGCCTTGGCATCTGTCTTTTCTCAGCAGGATCGTGTAGCGGCGATCCCTGTTGCACGGTATGCCCATGGCTGTCGGACCGAACACATGCGAAGCGAAGTGGTGTGTGTCCTGGAACAAACGCCGCAAAATCTCCACGTCAAAGGTTGGGGTACACTCGTTGATCAGGATGGAGGGGCTGACTTCTCGCATGCTATGAAGCCAGGCAATGCACGGTATGCTCGCGGGGTCCAGCCAACCAAAGCATTTTCCTGACGACGACCACGAGGTGCACGTGTTTCCTGCAACCTCCACATGAAGGTTCGAGGCATCGTCTGCCGGCCAAAGAGGACACTGCTGATGGTGCCTGAAACAGTCACATGTGCTGCTGCGTGTAAAACTCACAGGCTCAAGAAGCTTGAGGGCACGTACCACGAAGCCACGCCCAAACTTCATGATCGCATCCTTTCGCTTGCTGCTGCCACCTGCCTCCTCCTGATTCTGGCACGACATAGCATCATCAAACTTTCGTTTGTACACTGCCTGCATCTGCCGCAGTTCCTCCACTAACGAGTCAGGAAGCTTGGCAAGCAAATCACCAAACAAGTGGCTGCTGCGGCTGCTTTGGCGATGACTGCAAAGCATCTCTCGACAACGTGGGTTTATGTCTGTCGCAGCATGAAATACATAGTGCAGCTGACCTCCTTGAGCTTCCAAAGCATCTTTCAGAAAACCCAGGGATGTCTCGGCCACACCTATCCCACTGTAGGATGTAGTGATCTGAGGAGACATCTTGGACATGCCATCTAGCACTGCTACAGTGTTAACACCCTGCCCCGATAGCATTGCAAGGCAAGATCGCAACAACTTGTGGGCCCAATGCATGACGTCTTCAAAACTGCTAGGCCCCTGATCTGAATCTGCATCTACATCACTTCCACGCAGACGCTCCGGTGTGGCAGGCGTGTTCTCGAACCTGCAACCAGAACGCCATGTCTGACTGACAGAGCTGAACTGTGAATCCTCTTGCAGCAGTTGCCTGGGCCGCTTTCGTCTGGATGGACTCACCACGCACAGCCCATCCACATCAGAGCTCAGTGAGCTCAGGCCAAAGTCGGAAGCCATGTCCACACTAGCACTCGCACCCTTTATCATGGGAAACTTCTGCACCTCGTACCCAGCGCCTACAAGACGACTCCAGTCTTTCTCCAGCATGTACACATGGAAGACACGAAACCAAGTCACACGAGTCACACGATTGCTTCTCAAAGCGATGCATGTGCCACATGTGCGAAACAAGATAGCACCCTACTATACAAGACTTACACAGTCCCTCCTACACATGTCCTGTACATTCTATGTCATGATACATGCCATCGACTCCGCATGCTTGCTGCTGGGCTGAGGCACAAGTGTTGACTGCAGGCAAGTAGAAAGCTCTTCAAGGCAAGGCCCCCCTTATTCGGGCGCACCACCAAGCAAGAGGCACCACCAAAAAACCGGCAAAAACTCTCCGTCGAAAACCTGGCTTCACGCAGATGTTCTTGTTCTATCCAAAAGGCAACTCAGACGCTTAAATGGGCAGGATGCAAGTATCTACGAGCACGCGGCAAAGCCTGGCATTCCTCAGAAACAGCTTTCTCCGCTTGGTTTCCACGACAAACCACCGCAAACGCCCTGAATTGAGCAACTGCCCCACCCCAAGCAGTCAGCAAAGGTAGCAACGAAAAATAGTGGGCAAGGGGCACCGGGGCAGGGCAAGGCAGGGGTCGAGCAAGGGTCGAGCAAGGGTCGAGCAGGTCGAGCGGCCCAGACCCCTGGGTCGAGCAACGGTCGAGCAACGGTCGAGCAGGTCCAGCAGGGTCGAGCAAGGCTCGAGCAGGTCGAGCGCCCAGCCACAGAGCCCTCCCAAGGCTACCAGGACTCCTTGGTCACAACCCAAGCCCCACCCCAGCCCCGCACCAACCAAGCCCGTAAGCAAAGGCATCCCAAAATGTCAGAATCCGGCAGCAAGCGGTGACACAGGCACAGAACTAAGCAAAACGTTGCAAAGCAGCCCAAACCCTGCCGGTTGTCGCAGGCTGGGGTTGCACCTCTGGTTGGCCACACAAAAGGGCTAAGTACCTAGACACCCAAGCCACAACATGGCCTCGATGACTTTGGGGGCTCACTTCTGTCCGTTGCTGACACTCGGATGTTGGATGAACAGCTTTCGCATGTTGAGTCGTTTGATATTAAGTTAAAAGCATCAAGAGACCGCCTCTCGCTCTATCAGTGAGACGGGAAGCTGGCCACGGCTTCTCGGATTGGTTTAAGCTTAGAATCCTATAGGGTTTAGGGGTTTAGGGGTTTAGGGTTTAGGTGTTAGGAGGGCAAAATGCAAAAGGCATGAAAGGTGCATTTCAGGCCAAACCCTTTCCGGGGGCGAAGGTACCTGGGGACCCTGGAAGGGTTATGGCTATGGGCATGTGTTTGGGGCTTTTGTAAACCAGAAGCCACGAACCCCAATACAAACGTGTCTACAAACTCGAGCCCTCAACCCTAAACCCAGGCAACCTCTCACCCCCACATGCGAAAGCATAGCTGCTTCATGTTTGCACAACGAAAGCCTACACTGGGATCTGAGGGCCTGTAGTAGAGTAGTAGTCGTTACGGCAGTCACTGTTATGGGCACCTGCGAGCACGGAGGAGGCCTCAAGGACTCGTGCGGATGTTGGAAATTTGCACCACTTAGGATCCCGAATATATTCTTATTCCTGGACTGTATCATAACTAACCGAAAAACTTATAACCTCTTACATAAAGGAAGTGGTTTATATGTGGGGCAATACAACCAGGAAGCTTACAAGTCCAGGCCAATTTATCAAGTTTAAAGCGGTGCAACATTTCTTCCATCCAACATAACATACATCTGAGGTCAAACGATTTTGAGCCTGACTGACAAACGAGCTTTCTCAGCTGCTGCTGCTGCTGCTACTACTACTGCTGCCACGCGAGCTACTGTTGCTCGAACGGCTTGATCTGGACTCGGAACCCGAGCCTGAGCCGCCTGAGCCTGAGCAGTCTGAGTCGTCGGAACAAGATGCACTCGCATCTTCAGGTGCAGCAACTACATCAGCAGCAGGGGCTCTTGCTGCCTTAGCTTTTGCTTCCGGGGCAGTCTTACGTCTTTTGCGAGTGGCAACAGCAGGCGGGGGCGCAGACGCATCATCGGCCTCTGCAGCTGCATGGCTTCGCGACAAAGGACCCTCAGCTTCACCTCGGGAATCCAAAACATCGTCTGGAGTTGCTGGCTCATCTGGCCCTTCGTCTATTCGCTGTGACTCCAGCACCTCCATTGGAAGGTCTGCAGCTGCCTCACGAGGCAGCAGATTCATGCCAACATGATGTCGCTGCCGATTGACTGTCTTGGCCTGGGAGCACCAATGCAACATAATTTTGTAGTCTAGTTCCTTCGAAGCCTGATCATCGCTCCTGTGAGTGAGTCGTTTCTTGCATTCGGTTTTTGCAGATCGCTTGTGGAAGGGGCAGGATGCCTCGAGAGCACCAAAAGGTCTACCCTGCTCTTTTGGAACAAGCATGGAAATTCTGAAACACCCCCAAAATTTAATTACTCCAGGCTGCACAACATGTTGCACAGGAGCTCGGCGAGATCTCCTTGCACTGCCCTCCGCAGGTGGTGACGGCGGCGCCTCAGCCGCACCGGCACCTTCAAGCAATGGTGCCCTGTCAGATGAGCTGGCAGCGGCATCATTGGCAGGCGCAACCAACAACTCAACAGCTGACGACGGCTCCGATGCGAGCGCAGGAGCTGGAGCACCTGAAGGGAACTCCTTTGCCACAATCTCTTCTTCGCTATCGTCAAACTCTGCAAGTAGCTCCTCAAGCTGAGACTCATAAGACTTTGGGTCAAGCGACGGATCAAGCTCACCGGTGGGATCAACGACTTCGCTCTCATTTGCTGCTTCATCCAGCAAAGCTGGGACTTCCAAAGTCTCTCACGCATCATCAACATCATCTGTCAACTGCAACCGTGCACGCACCCGGCAATCGGCTGGCTGCCCTGAAAGCAGCTGCTTGTATGTCGCAGCTGGCTTGGCACTGTAATGCGGTATGCTCAACACACCAAGGTCACGCAATCTGTCTGCATCGAGCAGGCACTGCAAGTAAAAGGGATTTGGCAAAGCCGACGTGGAGTACCATGTCATCGTGCTTCCATCATGACACAAGCTTCTCCGATCCTTGGGCTTCGATGGCAGCTGCTGCCACGTCCATCCCGCACTTTCAAGCTTCCGAACAAGCTCATAAATGGTGCAGTCTGCAAGGGGCAGGTGTTCCCGTGGCTCACAAATCGGGGAGCAAAAAGCTTGGCAACAACCTCAAGCGAAGCAACAGCAACTGGAGTTAAAGAATAGGCCTTGGCAGTACCTTGTTCAACCACAGCACCCGTCACCAAGCCGGCAGTCTCAAGCTCCCGCCACTCGAGTGGTGGGACCCCATCCTCCAAGGCCACCTGGCTGCAGGCATCTGCCTCAGGAAATGCACCATCACGAACGAGCTTTGTTATCGCGCGATCACATGACTGGCTTCTCTGCGAAACAAAATCTTTAATCTTGTACGCAAGCTGGCCAACCTGAAACTGTGTAAAGGTTTCTTGCAGAACGTCTATGTCTCCTGCAGCAACATCGGACAAAACCGCCACACATGTCCTGCCCTGCCTCACTGGCTCAAGACTAACATGTCTGTCGGCATCTCCTTGGTCGTGCAGAGAATGCACTGACACGGCCATCTCTCCCTTCCTGAAGCGGCGGCCTGAAGCTCGTGCCATCGGGACGGTGTGCATGTGAGACGGTGCCGCATGAATCACTTGAAAATGCACCACCTCGCATCCCTGGAAACGAAGCACGTGGTTGGCCTCGTTTTCGTTCTCAGACTCAGCAATGTCTGATGTTATTGCAGGAAGGTCACTTCGATGTACAACCCCAGCAACTTGCTCAAGCACAGCGTCCAAAGGCTTGAGGGAAGGCAAGGACCCACTATTATTCGGGGCTAGATCTAGGGAGTAAATCTGGGAAGAGGCGGCAGAGGTTGCTATTTTCACGAAGTGATCCTCAATTGCAAGTCGCAACATGGCTTCGTAGCACTCCCTTGCTGTCCGTGGAGGCTGTGCCGGGACCTCGGGGGCTTCTGCAATCTGCTTCATTGCCCGCTCAGCCAAACGAGCCCTCTTTCCTTTCTCCTGTTCATGCTCTCTCCTTGCTTGCTCGTACCGCTCAAACTTGGATTCCAAGTCGCAGCGGTAAACAATCCGATTCAGAATGCCTGTCCTGCGAGCCTTGTGCATGCCTTTGAAACATGCATCCACCAGTGCGGGGTGCTTGTGAATCCCGAGCTGCTGGGCGGCCTTGACAGGGTCTCGGGTTAAAGAAAAGGCTTGGGTTATCGATTGCAAGAATGAAGCATCAGCGAGCATCTCTGATTTGATATCTGGCACACGCAATGTGAGACTGACGATGCGACCTGACCGCCAATGCTTCTGCACCCTTCGCGATATCAAGGAATGCTTGGACTCGATGCTCCGTTCCACGACAGGCATGAAGGCTAGCTTTGAGGCTTCACGCTGCAACTCGCTACTCATGTTCTCACCTTCCGCAAAAGCCTGCACCATCTGCCGCAGGGGGTTGGTGGGGTGCAAGAATTTCAAAGCCGTGGGATGATGCACAAGGGAGGGATCGGCAACGCCCAAACCTTCACACGTTTCAAGAATCTCATGTGCAGCTGTTCGGGCCACCTGTGTGTCGTTGTGGCCCAAAGCTGCCAGACGCCAGGGGAGCTTGTTCCAAAAATCGAGTTTGACCTGCAGACCTAATTGAATGTAGTTTCTGCCTGCATCGAAATCGTGCAGCACAAGTGCATGACCCTCTTGATCCAAATGTTGCTCTGCCATGCTCCGAAGCAAGGATGCCTTTCGCATCGACACGAGCTCGTCGAAAACCCGGTTTAGGGCTCCTGATGCCAATTCCGGAGCCCTCTTGCCTTTCATGGGACACGAAGCATAGGGCCCACACATAAACATTTCTTTACGCGAGGATCGGCGATGCTTGCTTGCATGTTGCTGCAACAGCTCTTCATGGCACTGGCAGTCTTCAAACCATGAAGACAAGTTCTGGACAATGTTGAACAACGCCATGACCATGCTTATGTAAACATTGAAGAGTTTGCTCTGAAGCGCAGTCGTCAGATCTGCCGGCACGAACCTCGCACCTGCATCGCCAGCATCCCGTTGCTGATAATTTTTCTCGTATTTCTCATGGCTCCAATACTTCTTCAAGGCATCCAGGAGAGGCACAAATTTACGAAGAAAACTAACCACAGCACCCCAACGTTTCTCGTATAAACTCCCACTGAAGTTCTTGAACAAATTGGTTACATCATCTGGGACACTGTCAGGTAGGCATGTGGAAACGAAACGTTCCCGTCGGTCGCGGTTGCAAAGCAGGGACTCAAATAACGACAGCTCGCTCACAAAAGAATCCCAATTGCTAATCTTCGAAGCAACGTCCTTGCACAAGTTGCTGCAAATGTGCAATGCACCAGGAATCACTATAGCATTTGGCATACAGTTTCTCTTGGAGCCCAGCACAGGCCTGTCTGAAGGGTCGCCCTCGTCCACATCAAGGTGCAGAAGGGGTTCTGCAAGCCAATCAGGCATTAGCTTTTCAAGGTCGTCGAGAAAAAAAAAAGATGCAGCACCGAGCTCAGTGCCCATATCTGTTGTAAAGCTCACGAACGTGCCCAGAAAATCTATCAGCTTGCTCATGCTCCCCACTTCTAAGTAAAAGCTAAACAACAAAGCTGAAACTTTGCTCTCCAATCCTGTGAGACCTAATCCAAGGGCCTGAGGGGGCTGGGTGTAAATTCGTACCCCTGCTACGAGCTTCTTCGTGAGAGCCAGTCGCTCTTTAGCAATTTCAGGATCAACATCTTGCTTGTTCCCTGGCTTGGACAACACCAGATCTCTCCAAGCGCCCCAAAGGTCCTCAGACCGGTCTTCCAAAACAGCTTGATGCTTGCAGATTAGCCAATCACTTTGAGCCACTGCCGAAGAATCTGCCCACCCATACCTCGCAGCAATGCCAAGGTTCGCGAGGCGCTCACGCCTCACGAGCATCAGTGCAATGTCAACCCCAAGCTGTGCATTCCTCAGCAAGGATTTGCTCGCCTTCAACACGCTTTGACCCTGCACAACGCTGGTTTGCGAAAAGAAGCACGGAAAGATCGCTTCTATGGCACTCGGCATCGCCTCTCCCAAAGCTGCACTATCCCTCAGATGCCAAGCGAAAAGAACCATTCCCACCAACTGCGAGTCTGAATATCGCTTGTTGTTTGAAAACTCCGATCCCAATCTAGAACGCAGCTCGGAAAGATCCTTTGCAAAGTGAGGCTGGAAATATTGCAAAAATTGCCTTAACCATGTTGCATGGGTTTCAAGCCAAAGCAACTCGCCGGCCTTCTCTTCTTCGGATTCACATGCTGCCAAAACCATTGGACTCCATCGACGAAGATT
Source organism: Symbiodinium necroappetens (assembly GCA_905231915.1). NCBI lineage: Eukaryota > Dinophyceae > Suessiales > Symbiodiniaceae > Symbiodinium > Symbiodinium necroappetens. The sequence goes on from CAJNJA010019464.1 coordinate 31,981, forward strand.
GGACAAGAACTGCTCTATCTGTGACAAATCCAGAGCATCGATGCTTCCCAATGCTTCATGCTTCCCTGCCACAGCTCGCAAGTTCTCAGGGATGCCAAAACCTGCCCAGTGCCCAGTTCTGCATTTGGGGGATTTGAACCAGGCCCAGCGACTCATCCAAACCAAATCCTGCCAACGGCCTTTCAGCACCAGATCAGCCACGGGTTGTGGCAACATGCAAGCAGCAATTTCGTCAAACTGCCTTTCGGAATCAATACCCCACTGCTGCAAAACAGAGCGAAGTTGCATCCTTTGTGGAGGACGTGAGAAGGCATCATGTGTATCTACCACAGTACCGAAACATTCGCCCAAGACTGCAAAACGCAGACCTGATGGCTGAAAGATGCCATCGGAGCCGTTGATTGAGCTCTCTCTCTGTCTTTGGTCCATTTTGCGGTACATCGATCTCTCTTCTTCGAATGCATAAGCTGATGTTGCTCTGACAACGAAACTGTCCGTAGGATTGTGGTAATAATCATGCAATGCAAATGCTTCTTGCGACCATGAAGTCAAAGATCCCTGCCATGGCCTAATCTGCGACAAATCCAGATTGACGAGACCCGTAAGCTTGTATTTCTGACTTTGCACGAGACGCACAAAATCGAAGGAACAGGTCACAGACGCATCTTCTGTCAGTCTCTTCAGCCAGGCAGACTCTGGCAACCTGAGATGATGGGCATGCCCATCTACAAGCATCTCTCTTGTGAACACAGAGAAGCTAAAAGCGCCCACTCAGCATCATCACCGCCATCGAAAGTCTCCTCCTGAGGATGCTCTGCTGCAGCCACGCCGCAACGATTCGCGGATTCCAAGCCTCGGGAAGTAGTAGATCCTGTGCCCGACAAAGTAGCCGTCGCATAGCCTTGGGAAGTAGTAGATCCGGATCCTGTGCCCGACAAAGTAGCCGTTGCATAGCCTCGGGAAGTAGTAGATCCTGTGCCTAGGGAAGCAGCCGTCGCATAGCCTCGGGAAGTTGTAGCCGCTAAGGTCGGAGCCGCCATTCCCTGCCTCGTCCGCGCCACGAGCACGGCCTGAGCTTTGCCTGAGCATTCCCGGCTCCAATGCCCATACTGACCGCAAGCGTGACAGGGATTCTTCCGCATCTGCTCGGCTAACCATTTCTTCTTCTCCTCAGTGTCCGGCTTCTGATAGTACTGCCGCAGCTTCCGCACCTCCGCGATTTTCTGCCGCCTCGTGCTCCAAGTAGATGAGCTCCGGGCCCACCTTCGGGGCCGGCTCCTCGCCTTCCTCCACCAACTCACCGAGCCCGCCATCCTCCTCCTCGGCCACGAAGACGCCACGTCCGCCGCCCTTTCCACCAGGTTGGCCAACGACCTGGCGGGGTCCTCGAGGCTCTCGCTGCAAAAGCCACTCCTCTCCATTACGAGCCAAGTTGGGCTCCGATTGCCCGACTGGGCAGCCCGGCTCACCATCCAACTCGCTCGCCAGCTCGATCATCGCTGAGGTGACCTTGTACTCGTCGGAGAGGTCGCCCGCCTTCGTCTTTATCATCGCCCGCTCCCTTTTGGTCAGCCTGGCATGATCTAGGACGTGGCCCACAAAGAACGCCTCCCCCATGTGCCGGGGTCGACGCCGAGGAGGTGGCTGCGGTACACCCCAGCCCTTGTCACGTAACTTTCCATGCTTTCGCCAGCAGCCCTGGAAAGTTGCATGAGCCGACGACGGTGTTCGTCGATCCTATGCTTGTCCACCTGCTTGATCAGAGGCGACTTCTCCAGCTCGCGGAAGATCACGTCCTTGCCGGCCGGGCCGTTAACGTCCGCGATGCTCAAGTGCTTCACCAATTGCGCCGCCCGATCCTTAAGCTGGACCATCATCTGCGGCCCAATCAACTCGACTGGAAGCTGCAGGCCTTCTCCCCCAATCCAAAACTCCACACTCCGTTTCCACTCTTGGTAGCTTTCTTGGGGCCTGGCACGGAACACCGGAGGGTAAGTGCTCGACACCCTCCCCGTCCCCTTCTTTTCAGCGCCAGTGCTCGCCCCGGCCACCTTGACAGTGCTCTTCTCCTCTTCATCCACCGGAGCGTCCACATAGTCCCGGATCGTGCTCTCCACGTCGAAGGCCCCGTTTGCTGGATGGCGCGCTGCCACTCCCTTCAGACTTCCAGCTCCAGTTCTCATTGCCGCCGCGCCGGTGGTCCCGACGTGGCCCATGGCAGGCTCCATAAGCTTCCTTAGGGCCAACCCACGAGCCATCCTCGGCCCAGCCGTCCCAGCGCGCGCCCTTCGGCTCACTCGTCTTCTCCTCGCTCTCATAGCCCGGAGAAAACTCACTGCTCGCCTGGTCTCCACTTGACAAACCGCCGGTGCCACTTGTTTGCCACCGACGCCAACGGTTCGAAGGCGAAGGCGTAGACTGCCCCATCGAGTCTTCGCCGCCCGTCTCCCAAAACTTGTCGTAATACGACATCGCCATGGCGACCCCTTGTACGCTCTGGAGCGCTCAAGCCGCTCCCACACTGCCCTTGCCACACAGCCAGCGAAGTTCACTTGCTCAACAGCTAGCCTCAGCAGAGGCTCCACAGAAAACAGCAGCCCACTGCTGCTCCAGCTCGCCCCTGCCACAGGGTTGTCCTTGCACACGGACCACACAGGCTCTCACTTGAAGACACAGGCCTTTTCACAAGGCCGCGCCGAAGATCGCCCAACGATCCTCCAAAGGTCCCTGGATCAGCAGCCACACGAGGCTCCGCTGCCAGAAAATTATGGCAAGCGGCACACAACTATCCTACCGGCCAGGAGGTCCTTTTGTGCATCCAGAGCGCACAAGCCACAGCGGCTTCGGCGAGTGCTTCTCGCAGAAATGTGATGTCATGTCATGGGCAGCCTTCGCAAGAGGTGTGCTTTGACACCCACAAACTCCATCCGTTCGCGCAAAGCATCCATGGGCCAACCATGATAACGTTCCCACAAACTCCATCCGTTCACACAGAGCATCCATGGGCCAACCATGATAACGTTCCCACAAACTCCATCCGTTCACGCAGAGCATCCATGGGCCAACCATGACAACGTTCCCACATACTCCATCCGTCCCCACAGAGCATCC
>CAJNJA010019465.1:0-10229 GCA_905231915.1 Symbiodinium necroappetens
TTTTTGTAGTATAATATAACCCAAAACCCTTTTATGGATTATTTTTGGCCTCTCTCTCTCTATAACATAACATAACATAACATAACATAACATAACATAACATAACATAACATAACATAATATAACATAATATAACATAATATAATAAAATATAATATAATATAATATAATATAATATAATATAATATAATATAATATAAAACTAATCATTTGGTATGAATCGGTATGGTATTTTATGATGGGAAATGACATGAGCTACTATACTATACTATGCTATACTATACCGTACTATACTTTACCATACTAAACTATACTACGAGAATGCTGTGCCAGACTACACAATGTGGCAACATTCACTACGGTAGCATATGATGTACTGTATGAGAGTATAATGCGATATAAAGTAAAACATTATAGTATAAGATATAGTATTAAAGCACAACATAACATAATTTAGTATGCATGATAGACTAGACCATAATATAAGATAATTTAACATGACATTAGTATGTATACAGTAATGCATAACGCAATACAGTATACCGCAGCATCACATAGCAGAACATACTATGACAAATTGAAGCATGCTCTTAGAAAGGTAGAATACAGCACAATACATCAACTCAAAAATACAATAGTTTAATCTAATATAACATAATATAATGTAGAACATGGTGCGGCTATGTTATAACTTAACATAGTCTAACAGCATATAACATAGCATAGCATAGCATAGCATAATAAAACAATACAGCGAACATACCACAATATGAAACAGTAGAATAGAACAGAACGGAATAGAAAATAACATAATGCAATGTTATACAACATAGTGCAATACAGTATAAAATAAGACTATATGTATATATATATACATATATATATATACACTGTTGAGAGATAATGCAAGATAATGTAAGATAAGATCAGATCAGAACAGATAAGCTGCGACATTACACGGCAACACAACATATCACTGCATAACACATTATCTTAACATAGTAGAGCAAAATCAAACAATACATCCTACAACATAAAAAAGGGTATATCGAATATAGAAGACACACAGCGCAAGTCAACCGATGCTTCAAGAGGTCGTGGCCTGTCTTCGGCGGCCCGAGCTCGGTGAAAGGCATTTGGCACTTGCCCTTGGTGTAGATGACCTCGGCTCAATACTACCATTAGTGCTATCATCAATATTGTAGCTATTTCGAGTATGATTGCTATTCGTTTGTTGTTGGCGGTAGTGGTAGTGGTAGTGATGGTAGTAGTGGTAGTAGCAGCAGCAGCAGCAGGAGTAGTAGTAGTAGTAGTAGTAGTAGAAGTAGTAGTAGTAGTAGTAGTAGTAGAAGTAGGAGGAGTAGGAGTAGTAGTAGTAGTAGCAGTAGTAGTAGTAGTAGTAGTAGTAGTAGTAGTAGTAGTAGTAGTGGCAGCAGTAGCAGTGGTAGCAGTAGTAGCAGTAGTAGTTGTAGTAGTAGCAGCAGTAGTAGCAGTAACAGTAGCAGTGGTGGTAGTGGTAGTTGTTGTTGTGGTAGTAGTTCTCGTCGTCGTCACAAGGCTCTAAGTTTGTGTCGATCCCGCCCGAGACCAACTATGGAAACCCAAGCCAAACACCACTGGTAGCTAGTACTAGTTACTACTGCTATGCCCTACGTAACCCGACCTGGGGGACCCTCTACGGCCTTGCCCACATTATGTCCTTTACGAACCTGTTCCAGACCCCTGATGCCGGGCGGACACTGGAGGATGCTGCGCCCACGGCATTGGAGCCGACCTGCAGGTCAGAACGACTGCACCCTCGTTCGGGACTTTCTCGGAAGCACAAGCAGGCTCTGGAGCAGCAGGACTCCTAGACACTGCAACCAGAAGCTAGTTGTCAGGAAACGGTGACGACAAGAGCTGGATGAAGCCTGCGAGAGTGTTCCTTGCTTTCGCATTCGCTCCAGCTTGATCTGCGCAGGGCTCTTCTTCTCCTCGGGCAAATTGACTCGGCCGGGTCGCTGGCAACTTTTGCTAGTGTTTTCAATCTTCTCCCCAACCCCACTGTACGGAAGCCGAAACCTCAGTGCAAAATGGCACACTTTGTTCCAAACAATGTCGCAAAAAACTAGCCACGGACCAATCACTACAGTAGGGTTCAAAAGGCATCGGCCAAAATCCAATGCTGGTGCAGGCCTGGAAACCTGCGTCTTGAAACTCCACCAACCACAACACCCGATACTCGCAACACTTCGGTGTCGACGCCTCTCCTCTACTGGTACGTTAAGCGCAGACCAGAGACCACCAAAAAGTCTGCCCCTTGGGTAAGTCAACATGCCACAGTGTCCTCGGCCTTCTTGAGAGGCGTCGGGGTGAAATACGCTGCTTCAAACCTGGAATTATCTGGATTATTGAGCTTTGGGATGCTGCAAACGTGTCGTCTGAGGCCACAGACTTGTCAGTTGGCCTCTTGTAGGCAGGGTGGTACGCAAAGGTGTCCTCCTTTTCCCTTGGAGGTCAGTTTCATGGACTTGAGACGACATGGCTTACCCTGAGATCTCTACGCGAAGCCATGCTCGCAAGGTCGGATGAGGTTTCTGGCTGGGGGTGCCACAGAATGCCAATGGCCTCCTTGTGCTTGGTCCGCACCTCAGAGTGCATTGCAATCAAAGCTCAGCTCATGGACGTTTTGGTACCTAACCCGTCGTTGCAAGATGTTCAACTCAGCTACTGACCATCTTGTACGTCTCATCCGAGCTGTCCATCAGCTTGCTGTACTCCTTCAGGCATGGGAACCATCAGGAGCACCACCATCTCTATGACCGTCAATCACCGGTGTGTCACAGTGTTCGTCTTCCTTGCCGTAACTTGCAGGACAACTTGCGTCGCTCTTCGTCCAGGGTTTCGGGCTAAGGAGGCTCTCTTCGCACTGGAAGCCAAGAGCTGAGCCAGTCTTCTACGATTCTACAATTCTTGGGCTCGATATGTCCCGACCAGTGTCCTTGTCAAAGGTCATGGAGCCGGCCTCTGAGGCACAAATTGGAAACATCCCTCTGTCGACTCGTGGATGGGCTGCAGTTCGTGGAGTTTGCACCACATCCATCTGCCTCGTAGCCTTCGACCAGCGCCGCCGCCCGGTCTCTGGCCTTAACTGAGACGCTGCGGGCAAGGGTCCAGCAGTCTTAATCCCACACAGAATGAAACGCAGGATGTCCCGTGTGTTGAAGGTGAGCCAGCAGATATAGATGGAGAACTGCAGCACATTTCAGGACATGCCCCTGACACCGAAGAAGCAGCTTCGCTTTCTTGTGCCCTGAGAGAGCCAGTGACAAGCGTCAGATCCTGATGCTGAAGCTGGAAGCATTTGGACTAGGCAAGAAAACTGCGCCTTAAGAAAACACTCCAGACCTGCCGATGATGCATCCCACATTCTCACGCACTCAAGATACTCAAGATACCAACTTTTGGCTTCAGGTGATTTACCCGAACAGCTGGAAAGGGCGAAAGACGGCTCAGTGCAGAGCCTTCTTAATTTCGGCGTGCTCCTGTCCAACAACTCAAGAAGTTGTGAAAGCGGGTGGCGATAACATGAAAGCAATGAAATAAAACATGCAACAAGTATGCCGCTAAGCTTGGACTCTGCTGTTCTGAAGAAACCACTCGCATGAGGTCTCGAAGGTGCTTCGGCAAGGATAACGACCAGACGGAAAGAGCGATAGCCTCACCAAGAACTGCAGCGGGTTCAGGCCGAGCCCATGCCACGCGATCATTTGCTTTCTGGCAACTATGTGGGTTCAAGGCGTGCCGATACAAAATCAACTACAAAGTGCAACGAAGTGTTGCAAACCTGTGGGACTGTTTGTGCTCCTGCTGCAATCGCTTCAGATGTCGGCGCAACTCCTCGGCACCTCTCTCGTCGTCCTCGGGATGCACTCTACGATACCTAGGCATTTTCTGGACTCATTTCCTGGACCAACTCAGGCTACTGGTTCCCACCAGAAGCTCTCTACCTTGCCTGCCCTGTCCCCCAACAGATGCTGCAAGCAAACGCATCCCTCCATGCTTGTTGCGTGGCCTTCACCTCATCATCTAGCTCCTTGAGCTTCATCTGCAGAGTGGCCAACAAGTGACCTCCGCGTCGAATTCTCGCTAACCAAAACCGTAAACCAATCGCTTGGCGTCCTCACGAAATAACTCGAAGGTTTACACGAGTGCCAATGCCACTTGCTACGAGCATCCCTGACACTGTAACACAGTTCGGGGCACCTGTGGTTTCTGTCTGCAGATCTGCCGCGCTCTGCGGCAGGGGTCCTCGATGCTAGACAGCTGGCATTATCGCTGGGACTGAGACGGTAGAGCTCTGTGCATGTTGTCTTCCAGGCGGCGTTTGTGCTGTTGCTTACACTCGCCAATGCTTTGGCCTCGTTGTTAGCATGAGAAGGCATAGTAAGTAGGAGGATCCGAATCGGTCCTTTGGCTCGTGCCGCCAGCTGCCCTGCAGCTCGCGCACCTTCCGCCTCCGCGGCCGCACGGCTGGCGGTGCGGCTGGCCTCGGAAAACTTGTCTGCGACTCGACTTCTGTGAACACCCAAATCGGCTTGTACTCTTCTGCAGCCAAGAGGCAGCACGAGCCTTGGCTTCCTCTAAAGAACTGCCTGCAGACGGGGATTGCAAAGTCATCGCAAGTTTGCCCTGGCTGTTTCTGGCACAGAGGCGACCGATACGCGGGGTTCGAGACATACAGCTCGGTCTTCCCGGTTGCTTCATACATGTACGGTGGAAAAGAACTCGTCTTAGCAGATGTCTGTGGCCTTGCAAGATGGCTAGAGCAGGCCATTGCAACCGCACAGAATGCTAGCAAAACCCTCAGAAAGACGGATGTCTGAAAGCCATCGAATGCTTCAACCTGCACAGATGGCCCATCCTTCGCAAAACCCGAGCAGCGCAGGCCTTTGGAGGTGCCGCCCAGCCGAGCTTGTGCGGCCTTTGGAGCTTGGTGACAGATGGTGACAGGACACCATCGTTTCTGCACTTGTGGAGTGCCTGAAGCTGCCTGTGCTACGAGCTATGGGCAGCTGTGTCCTAGGGCACAGCACCGCCTCTGGGTGATGACACGTGTCGTCGGAACAGTGCATGTGCATCACAAGTACAACCAACCTGCGCTTGAACGACCTGCACTCCATTCCACTCGGGCATCAATCGGAAATTGCCTGCCAGTCTTTCCTGTAAATATCAACGATATTCATGCTTTTAGATCAACAGCAGCTGGGACGTGAGCCATGCTGCAGACCGACAGAGGCAGCCCCAGTGAAACGAAGGATTTGAGCACTCGCAGATGTCCGCAGGCAGAACAAGTTCGTTTGTGGAACCACCTCCCAACAAAGCCCGATGACAACTGTCTGGCTTCCTGACTCGGCAACGTTGTATATACCTGGTGAACCATGCCTTGGTGTCTCTGTTGGTGATGCTTGCCCTTGCTCCTGCTGCTGCTGCTGCTGCTGCTGCTGCTGCACTTGCTGCTGCCGCCGCCGCCGCTGCCTCCATCGCTGACGCATGTGCGAGACAACCGGGAAGAAACTCGGCATCGAGATACAACCGAACAACAACGCTCACCGTGTCACTATACTGCGCACCACAAGTTCTGGCACAGTATTCAGAAAGTCGTTCAATTTTAACCGCGCGGATCTGATGTCTAGGGTCTAGGAAGTGGTGCTGGCATGTCGCACCATAAACCAGCAGCGGATGCTCTCTCCATCATCAGGCTCAAAGATTTCCTCTTTGACGACGCAAAAGCCGAGGCGGCTGTAAAAAACAACGTTCCGCTCGAGCTGCGTGGTCAAAATCACCTGCCATGCAAGCAAGGTCAAACGCGACAATTCCAAACTGGATCACATGTCTACATTACTTTCCGAAGTCCGATACGAATTTTCGGAATGAAAGCCCAGGCACCGCCCGGCCAGCTGCGTCTGCTTCCTTCAATGCTACAGTCAGCGCAGCAGTACCGACTCCGCTGCCCTGGTAGTCCGGCAACACCACCATGCGTTCCAGCAAAACGTGCTTCGGATGTTCCTGCTTCAGGCCGTCCAAAGCTTGATCTGTCCACTTCGCAACAGCGAGCATGCGGCGCATGGAAGTCATGCCAAATCTCAGCGGCATTTCCAGAAGCCCGTGGCGAAGCATATCCCAAAGACTAATGCCAGGAACGTCTTCCGCAAATAGCCAGAAACAGCAGAGCAGTTTGCCGTCCGCAGAATAGGCACCCTTGAACGTGCCATGACAACGGCTTGTGCGGATGCGATAATTTCGCAAGAACATCCATGTCAGAGCGGCAATCCGGCCCGGGGCATCTGGAAAAATGTAACGATAAAACGGACTCTCAACAAAAGCATTCGCGGCGATGCTTGCTGCCAGACGAAGCTCCTCTTCCTCCAACAAACTCTGCAGCCTTTCCATTGCGAAAACGATACGATGTCTGTATAATCCTGCAAGCTTCAAGCACCAGATCACGATGACCCCAAGAGTAAGGGATTACGTAACCACGCAAAACAAAACAGCAGCCCTTGGCGTTTGACTTTTGAGTTCTACCATCCTGCTTGATGCTAGTCGCAAGCTTCAACACTTGGGCAACAACTTGATGTGCAGTTCAAAGCATGCGCAGCGGAATGGTCAAAGCTCATGATTACACATTTGGCATGAACTCTGAATTCAACAACACAAAAATCGCACTCCACAAAGTTTGCCTTGTCTCTTAACCCGGAACCACGAGACTAAAGAAATGGAGGAGCAATCAGTGATCGGATCTGCGACAATATAGCAAAACGGCTGAAGAAGTGTTGCCAATGGGTTGAAAAACAGCTTACTCAGACTGTGTCATGAGAGCGTGTCCGTCTTCGATAGCTTTTCAATGCGTTTTCTGGACCTAGTTGCGCTGACCTTAACTAAGCACACTATTGGAGGCATTGCAAAGAAACAACCTTATCAAGTTCCCAGTCGGGCAACTTCTTTGTCTGCGAAAAACATATTGCCTCAAAAATGCACCGCTGGAAAGGTGATTTTTTAGTGTTGTTGAGATCCTAAACATTCGCAAAACCAACTTTCTGCGACGATCTGAACGATTTGCAAGACACTGTACACCGCGATGCTAGCGAGGTGAAGTGAACATGTGGAAGTACAGTGTTGTGTGTCAGCGCCACCTACAACTTCCTGTCGGCATCCGTCCGCCACGAAAACCGAAACCATTCTCACCTCTAATATCACTGTACAATATGCAACGGGTGACACAAGTTTCGTCGAATCTCCACACAACAATATGTGAAACTGGCGCTATCAATCACCACTTAACATTCCTCAGCCGACTGCCGCAAACTGCCAAGGCATGTCTGCCGCACGTGTAGTACATTGCGGTCAGGCTCGAAACTCAAGGTTTAAATGGGTTAAAGCTTTCAATAAATTTCGACAGCCTTAGAGCCTCAGGAATCCAATTGGAACATCTAAAACAATTGTTTTTTATCCGTCTTCTTGTTGCAACATTGTATCCAGTTTGGCTCTGGAATCTCGAAGTCAAAAACAGCTGCAATCTTGTCGTTGATCGATCACAAGCTGCAGTACAAGTGCATCCTTGTCATCTTGAACGGGCATCTTGATCAATGGGACGGTGTTTTTTTTTGCGGACGCTTCAAATCGCACCCAATCGTGGCAGCAGAAACTAGTAGTGCTAGTATCTTGCATCATGCGCTCATGCATTCATGCCTTCATTCCACTCCGTTCCGCTCCATTCCATCTATCCTTCCTGCTTTCGCTCAATCACTCATCATTCAGTCAGTCAGTCAATCAATCAGTCAGTCAATCAGTCAGTGAGTCAATCACTCCTTTCGTTCATTCGTTCGTTCATTTGCTCCTTCGTTCGTTCCTTCATTCCTCCATTCCTCCATTCCTCCCTTCATTCCTTCATTCCTTCATTCCTTCATTCCTTCATTCCTTCATTCCTTCATTCATTCATTCATGCATTCATTCATTCATTCATTCATTAATTCATACATCCGATCTTTCCTTCGTTCATTATTTCGTTCATTGCGTCAGCCCTTCATTCCTTCATTCCTTCCTGCATTCGTTCGTTTCCTTCCTTCGTCCCTTCTTTCCTTTCTTCTTTCCTTCCTTCCTTCTGTCCTTCCTTCCTTCCTTTGTTCACTTCAGTCGTTCTTTCACTCAATTTGTCATTCATTCATTCATTCGTTCATTCATTCGTTCATTCATTCGTTCATTCATTCGTTCATTCATTCGTTCATTCATTCATTTCATCTCATCTCATTTCATTTCATTCCATCTCATTCCATTCATTCATTCATTCATTCATTCATTCATTCATTCTTTCTTTCACTCTTTCATTCATTCGTGCATTCATTTCACTTAATTTCATTCCTTTCCCTTCCCTGCCATCCCGGCCAATTCCATGCATTCATGCATTCATCTTTCCATTGGTTCATTCACTCATTTCCTTCCTTCCTTCCTTCCTTCCTTCCTTCATTCATTCATTCATTCATTCCTTCTATCCTTCCTTCCCTCATTCTCTTCATTCATGCGTTCATTTCACTCAAAACAATTCATTTCATTCATTTAACTCAGTCTGTTGTTCACTCGTTCATTCATGTCATTCATGTAAGTTCATGTCCTTTAGTTCGGTCCCTTTCGTTCATTTCATTCCATTCCTTCAATTTCATTCATTTCGCTCCATTTCATTCCCTTCCGTTGCCTTGCCTGCCATGCCACTCCATTCCGTTGCGTTCCATGCGTCCATGCGTTCATGCATTCATGCATTCATTTTTTCATTCTGTCATTCATGGTTCTTCTTTGTTGAATTTGCTCGTTGGACTGGCAGATAATTTTCGACCCGAACCAAAGTCTCAGAGAATGTATTTCCCCACACCATGCATGAAAGCATTTTTGAAATGACTGATGACCAAACCAACAGACAACACTCCAAGTGGGAATTGTCGAAGACATGTCCTGTCTCTGCGCAAGTCGATCCTAATCCTTGAGAATCTGCTGTTCTGGAAGCGAAGGAAGTTCCTCCAACCACGCAGCGGTTCGATCTGAGCAACCTCACCGAAATGACTTTCAACATCGAGGCTGTCGCGGAATGTTTTCAAAAACTGAAGCAACAGCCACGTTCTCGTCGTCGAATCAGGCTACAGTCTACAGGCCTGAAAAAAGTTGCTCAGCGGATCTTACCGCCGGCATACAGCGAGGCAACTCGAATGTTCACACCGTGTTGACAACATTATGGGGTCAGAAGTCTGTGGCTGGAGCCAAACTTGCCACGTCTGTCAACCAGCTCCTGGTGTGTCAAGCCTTCATATGTCACTCTGTCTCATAGACACATCTTACGCCTGCTTTAAGGACCGCAAGGACTAAGAGCTGCTAGTGTACAACTCCACAGGCACCACAGAAGTTCATGTTCGAAGCAGATGCTGCATGTCACGTTTTGCACCTTCAGGCAGATCAGTGGTCTGCCTGCTTGCCTCGATGCAGGTCTTGCGGGATGTGCTGCGTGAAAGCAGCATGCAAAGCAACATGCCTGCTCATATAACGCTCTTGGCAGTCTGGTAAGTCAGCAAACTCAGTGACTTTTCCGACTGATAGGTCTTGTTTGTGCCTGACACATGAAGCAACATTGCTGCTTCATTCTTCCAAAAAGATCAAACACCAAAAAAGCAATGCCCAGATTGTATGAAAAGCTGGAATCTCACAGAAGTACTTTGGCATGGACGTTCTTTCTGCAGACTGGCATATTTGCCAAGTTCAAGACCTGGATCCCACGCCAGCTGGACAATAGCAGCTGTGACGGGTACATCCTATGACTACAAAGAGACTTTCACTTTGTACCGGGACGCAAACGCGGGAAAGCATCACCAACTGCGACACACGACGGCCCATGCCAGTCGATGCAGACATGTTGTGAAAGATGACAAAACAGCAGCAATAGAAACACTTGGCTGGCAAGCTCTTCCCAAAGTGGCAACATGGAATTTTGGTATCCTTCATTTCGAACACACAAAGCAGGACACCAACTGAAAAACAAGAACACATTGGAAAGTGCTGGAAACAAGCCCCAAGTAAGACTTATGACCCACACACCTGCATCCAAAGCACAGACACTTCAAAGGGCTTTTGCTGACACTTTCGTCGAGCCTCCAACGAACGTTCTGCACCTGCCCCAAAAACTTTGCCGGGCGCGGCGTTTCGCACGGTAG
>CAJNJA010019466.1:0-10229 GCA_905231915.1 Symbiodinium necroappetens
AGTCTCCATTGTAATTCCTTTCTTGGGGGTTGCCTTTTAGGATCCTTAACATACAATTTGCTAAACCAACAAAAAGGAACTACAATGGAGACCATAGGTAGGGTTTAGTTGAGAGCACAACTTGACGCTGCTCTCTGCACTCTAAGCTTAAGTCCTAAACATCAAAAATCAAAGGTCGAACCGCCAAGGCCCTGAATAGTTTTTTAAACCCTAAACCCTAAACCGATACGTCACGAGCTTCGGGCGGGACCCTTCATCAAATCATCCTTGATCAGCTCCCTGGTCTGCCAGAGCCAGATGGCTAGTTCTCTAAATTGGGGTCTCCTTCTCGGGACACCAGGATAGGCCCTTGCAGGGACCCTACTGTGAAGAACTACCCACCGTGTTCACTATGCATTAAACATCGGCTGATTGAACAGAGTCGCGAGGGGTCCCTGTAGTTGAGGGCTTCACAGCGAAACCCTAAACCCTGAGCATTTATTTGTGTTAAGCTCCGACATGCCGAGCTATCTATGTATGTATGTATGTATGTATGTATGTATGTATGAAATGTATGCATTTTATACATATGTACATATATATATACACACATGTGTGCGTGTGTATGGGTATAAGGACCCTACAACTATAAAGACCCTCTAGGACGATCTATTACATACCCAGCAAAACCTTTCGAACACCGATTACAGGCACCCTGCAAGAATCAAGCACTAAAGGTCTGTGAATCTGGCGATGGAGGAGCGCAAGACTTCCGTATCGCTGACGCAGTGCGTTTCCGGTGGTCGTCCCAGATCTTTCTGCAGCTTCACATCCTGTGACATTGGTTCTCATATAAAGAGCAACAGATCCTGTGACATTAGTTCTCATATAAAGAGCAAAGCCCACTTTCGGGTTCAATTTTGGTTTAGGTACAGGGATTAGCTGTGCGTAGGTATAGGCTCAGCAGCGGTCAGAATCCCAATCCCAAACACTCTATGCCTAAATAATCACCATACTATTTTGGCGGTTTCTTACTATGATTATAGTAGAATATACCCCCCAAACCATCTTCTAATTCTTAAGACCCCTCCCTTAGGGTCTAAGATCATGGTTGCATCAGATGCAGGGAGCCTAGAGGGCTGAAGTGACTTAGACTTCAGGGTTTAGGATTTAGGGTTTAGGATTTAGGGTTTAGGATTTAGGATTTAGGGTTTAGGGTTTAGAATTAAGGGTTTAGGATTTAGGGTTTAGGGTCATGCTGTTTTAGGGTGTAGGGTCATATTCAGGCTTCTGGGCGTAAAGCGTGAGCTTGATGGTCCTGTCGCGGGCTAAGTTGCGTCCAGGGTCGCTTCTTCCCTTCCTTCCCAAAAGCCCCTAAGTAGTTCCTTTTTGGGATTACCTTACTATTACAGGATTCTAAATATAAGCCACAAAAGCGAACTACCTAGGGGCCTATGGGTTAGCAGAGCCCGAGATCTCATAAGGGAGAGTCTTTGAGTTTTTTTTGGGGGCCCGGGGGTTCTCAGAAAAAGCCTATGTCTCAATGATCAGGCTTGCGGGTTGAATGTGGGTCTCATGGGTTTTATGGGTTTTATGGCTTCCAGGGATTCAGGGTTGAGGCTTTGTGTGTTGTTTGTTGTTTTGGGCTTTTCTTTAATTTTGAAGTTGTATGGTTTTAGGGCTTTTAGGTCTTGAGTTAAGGGTTTCGAGTGTGGGGCATCTAGGGTTTTAGGATGTTAGGGTCTAGGGTATGAAAGGCCCTAGTCTTTGTTGTTTGGGGTCCGGAAAATTTCGAACCGGAGACGGTCTAAACCCCGGGGCCCTTAAAGTCCCTAATGCCTTGGGATCCCTGCACCCTCCCGAGAGATCTCAAAGTCCCCTTACGGGTTCTTTTTGTTGGGGGGTTTAGGGTTCCTTTGAGGGTTCAGGGTTCAGGATTCAGGGTTCCCAGAGACTCCAAAACCCCTTAATTAAGGAATATACCATAAGTGTTATTAGGGTTCTTATTATAAGTTAGGGTATATTCCTGAATTAAGGAGTTTTGGAGTCTCAGGGTTTAGGGTTTAGGGTTCCTTTGAGGCCTTTAGGCCAAAGCCCCAAATCCTCGCATTCAGCGGCTTCTGCTCGTCGAAGGCTACCTCGTATCTCTCCTTACCTATGGTTTAGCAGCCATGACCCTTGAATTCATAGGTAGAACCCATAAAACTGTAGGCAATAACCCATAGAACTGTAGGCAATTAGAGTCCCAGGACTCTTCTTATCCTCAACCCCTCGACCGCTAAACACTGAAATCTGATCCCCCACCCAACCCACTGCAGAGGCTTGGTCCAAGACGAAGAGCTTCAAGTCTTCTGTCGAGAGTGCCTAGGAAGCCTTGTGTGAGGGGTTTATGGTCTCAGTGCTCAGGGTGCTCTTAGGGTGAGTAGGTAGTTAATATAGGGGCCTTCATCATTAAACTAGGGTTTTGGTGTGCATTATACGATGCTTATCATAAGGACCCACCCCCCAACAAATCTACAGCTCGGGGGTTTGAGGGTACAGGGTGAAGGGCTTGTGGGGTTCAGGGTGCCGGTCTGAGGCGCTTGATCGGAACATAGCTGTGTCTGTCTCTCTGTGTGTGTGTGTGTGTGCGTGCGTGTCTGTGTGCGTGCGCATGTGTGCGCTCGTGGGTGCGCGTGTTGTTGTATATAGGTACACAATCTGCGCTTTGGTTCAGGGACTTCCGGTGTAGTTCCAGAAGCAATGAATGTCGCAGAATCGTGGCAGCAGCAGCAGCAGCAGCAGTAGGAGTAGGAGCAGGAATAGTAGATGTTGTGGTTGTCGTCCCCACAAAACAAGCTGCGGTGTCCCCTAACCCTAAAACTCTGAGGTCCTAGACCCTAAACCTTAAACTCCTAAATCCAAACCCGAATATGCCTATAACCTCCATTGTAGTTCCTCTTTGGGGTTACCTTTAGGATCCTTAATATTGGAATTGGTTAAACCCAAAAAAAGGAACTACAACGGAGACTATAGGTAAACTCTACACCCTAAGCCCTGAACTCCTGAAGCTCTGAACTCTACCCATAGGCCCCTAAGTAGTTCCTGTTTCTGGTTTGTATTTAGAATCCTAGTAAGGCAATCCCCAAAACGAACTACTTAGGGGCCTGTGGGTAGGGTTTAGGATTTAGGGTTTTAGGGTTTGCTGCTTGTAGCCGAACAATTGACAATCTGTTTCTAGGGTTCCTTACTATGGTTTCTTTATGCTCAACAAGAATTAGGTTAGGTCGTTAGGGTTTGGGTTTAGGGCTCAGGATTTAGGGTTCCAAATTATGGTTTCTATATGCTCAAAAAGAATTAGGTTAGGTCGTTTCTGTTCGCAGGTAGGCTACACCCTATAAACCCTAAATAAACCCTATAAGCCCTAAACCCTCTTTTCTGTTGCAGGTAGGCTATGTTTTTGTTTTTTTGTTTTAAGTTTAGCCCCTGCGGTCCCAAGGGTTCAAGTGCCCAGAGAGTAGGGCGCAAGGTATCGGAACTGTGCAGCATTTAGGGCTTTAGGGTCTAGGGTTTAGGGTTTCATCCAAAACCTTTACCTTTGAGTCCTTGGACTCCTCAAGAACCTAGACCCTCCATCTACCCTCTATTGGACCCTAAATGCCCTTAAATTGGGACCATATACCCCTATTTGAGGGTACAAAGAGGGTTCAAGAAGACCCTGGCGTCTTAAAGCTCAAGCGTGAGTCGGCTAAACCCTATAAACCCTGAACCAAGCCCTCCACCTGCAGCAACAAATCCCTATCCCAATCTATACTAACCAAATAACAGCCCAGAGCAAAGACTGGCAAAAAATCCCAACAAATCCCTATACCGATCTATAATGACCATACAACAGCCCAGAGCAAAGACTGTAAGCAAATCCTTTCTCCCAGGTGCACGAAGAAGGCGCAAGGCGAGTTCACGGAGCAGAGACCTCGATGTGGTGTTGCGAAGAACTAGTCAGGGATTGTGTAATGATGGCTTGTGGCACAAACGAATCTGTAGGCTTTTCATGGGTTTTTCAACAGAGTCCAGATCCCGACGGTTTCTAGGGTCCTAAATCCGAAATCCGAGTCATGCAGACCTCCACCCCCACTCACTCGGGTTTAGGAACAGGGTTTCTAGGGGTTTCTCTGTCCAGAGAAGGGCCCACAAGTAACATATAGGGCCTGACAAATGATCTAGATTTTTTCGCCAGGGTTCCCTTTTACAGCCATAGGGTTTAGGGTTTAGGGTTTGAATACTACAAACCGGTTCCCCAAAGCCCGATTTTTCTACCCCTATTGGTATATCTTAAATCGCACTCGTGGTACTCCTCATTTAGTGGGTTATTGGGCCTGAAACTTGAACCCGAAGCCTTATTTCTCAGGGGCTTGCGACTTTCACTGCGCAAGCCCTACACCCCTAAACCCTAAACCCTAACTCAAGCCGGGCAGACTCCACCCATCCTTTTTATGGTCTATATTTAGAATCCTATAAAAAGGTAATCCCAAAAAAGGAACTACTTAGGGGCCTATGGGCAAGCACTCTCAAGCCTCCTCAAGCCCTAAATTCTAAACCTCAAACCCTGAAGCCTAAACCCTACCTGTAGGCCCAAAAGACCTACCCTTTTTAAGGAATTATACATAGAAGGCCATAATAAGGAACCCTAAAATGGTAGGTCTTTTCGGCAACAGGTAAACTCTCAATCCTGAGTTGTTGGACATGCCCAATGAAGCCGCACTATATCGGCCGGAGCACTTCGTAGTATAGGATTCCGTACATTGTTATTATCGTATACCTATGGTCTCCATTGTAGTTCCTTTTTGGGGTTACCTTTTAGGATCCTTAATATAAAATTGGTTAAACCAAAACAAGGAACTACAATGGAGACTGTAGGTACGTAAACCCCCCAAACCCTATTCTAAAACCCCGCTAAACTGATTCCTGAGGTCGCCTCACGTCAAATCTCTCACTTTCTGGGCGCTGCCTCCTTTGTTGGTTGGATGCCCAGAGCACATTAACGGTTTCCGGTTCGGGTGTTTGGAGTTTAGGCTTCCGGTTTAGGGGGCTTAGGGTTTTCTTTGCAGGTTTTGTTCCTGAATTGTTTACATGCTTCGGGGTTGCAAAGCACTCTTCTTTGGAGAGGCGTTCTGAACTAGGGCTTTTGAAGTTTAGAACAGGGCGATAGGGTGTTGGTTTTGTTTAAAGATTATTCGACAGGGCCCGTAAGGGAATACTATTGCTAATGGTAGTCCATTGGACAAATTACGATAAAACACGCGTACCACCCGAAGCCCAGTTTAGTTGCTGCCGCCCCTAGATTACACCGGTATAGTAGCCCTCCAAGAGCCCCTCCTACCGGAAAGCCTAACAGAGCCCCATTCTGCTTATGCCTATTTATTCTTCGACTTCCCTATACTACGAGCCCGGCGATGTGACTTTCGAGCTCCGGGTTTCACTCGGGTGCCCTTAAGCAAGCAAGCTCTGGATTCTCGAGGGATCCTGGAATTCACACGAACCCTAGACTGGGAATTGAATTTTGCAGGGGTCCTGAATAGGATGTAAGATGGATATGTATTTAAGCCCTAATCCAGAAACCCTCGCTAGGAAAAAGCTAAACCCTATAAACCCTAACTCGCAGTTTGCTGTGCTTTCTGGGGTACTCTTGCACAGCCCAACCCAATCCTGAACCGCAACCTCAGCGTGTACCGGAGTGCGAAAGACGCCATCTCAGAGCCCGTTGCGGTTCAGAGATGTTTAGAGCTTGCCTAGCATAAAAGGAACCCCCCAAAAAATGTGGGTTCTTTAGGGTCCCGGTAGGCATTACTGTTTTGGGTTTAGAGTTTAGGGCTTATAGGGCTAAGTTTTTAGAGTTGCCTGAATCACTGAACATGTGGATGCTGCAAGCAGAAGAACAACCTTGCGACCAAACTCGGCTTGGAGTACTTGCTGTCGTGATTGCTAGAATGGGGATGCCCCTTTACTATACACGAACCTGTGAAGGAACCCTAAAAACTGAGCGATAAACCGTAAACCCTCTAAAACCTAAACCCTCTAAACCCTAAACCCTAAAACCCTGAGCCCCGGAAGGTTCTTCAGTTGAAGCGATTCAACAGCAACGGTGGCGTGTACTACAAGCTCTTCAACGAGGCCCCCCCCCGAGATCACCTATGGTGTATACGGTTTTATGCTGAGGGTTTGGGGTTTTGAGTGTAGGGTCAGGGCTTTAGTGTTTGGGGTACGGAAGAATTAGTAATAGCATTTCTCATATAACCATACTACAACTGTAGCATACCTCATGCTATTCAGGACCCCATGTTTTACACTACATGGTCTTTAAGGTTTTGGGACTCCTGTGGGGTGTTCGGAGTTACGGAATTCTTAGGGTTTCGGGTTTAAGTCTCGCCCTTGTGGGTTCAGGGTTCCAGGGGCCAGTTTGCTAGGTTTTGCGCATTGGGTAGTACTTGTGTAGAGTACCCATGGCCTGCACAGTAGTTCCTTTTTGGGATTACCTTACAGGCTGTAGCCTTATAGGGTCCTAAGTATAAAACCACAAAAAGGAACTACTATGGAGCCTATGGGTATATTCGATGGGTCCAAAGTTGCTTAGGGGAGGGGGGTACAGGATAGAGTAAATGAGCTTACTAGACTATTCCGTACTCGGATCCCACAAACCCTGAACACCCCAAACCCTAAACTCCAAACGGGCTGCTATAACAGGAGCTTTCTACTTATCAAAACTGCCCCAAGCCCTAGATGCAGGGAGCGGACCCAAACCCCCTTCATGTTGGGTTGTCCTTATTACCAAACAACCTGCCCGAGGCCCTAGATGTGGGGAAGAGGGTACCGCTACTATGGCGAGGGAGAGGCCAAGTCAAGAAACCTTTGACCCAGGGGTTTGGGGTTTAGGGGGCTAGGGTTTAGCGTTTGGATTCTTCTGGCCGAAACCCTTCAAGCCCCTTGAACAGTGAAGCCTTCTAGCCGAAGACTCTAAACCCCTGAAGCCTTGAACCCCTTGACCCCTACACCACTAAAGCCCTCAAGAGCCTAGACCCTCAAGGATAGGCCCCTCCAAACCACGAAAATTCCCAAACGAAAGCCTGATCCCTAAGCCCTACAGCCCCAAGCCCTAAACCTCAAACCCTAAAGCCCTAAAGCCCTAAAGCCCTAAACCTCAAGCCCTAAACCCCTAAACCCCTCAACCCTAAACCCCGAAAACCCTAAAAAGCCCCAAAAACCGGGTCAGTCAGGTCACTTTCCAGCAGGGCTTCGAGTTAAAGGACTTCCTCTGCGGAGGCTCCAAGGACAGCCTGGGATGCCCTGGAAATTTTTTCAGGGCCTATAGGGCTTATAGGGCTTTTTAGGGCTTTAGGGCTTACAGGGCTTATAGGGCTTTAGGGCTTATGGGGCTTTAGGGTTTAGGGCTTTAGGGGGCTTTAGGGTTTAGGGTTTAGGTCTTTAGGGCTTTAGGGCTTAGATTTTATACGGAAGGGAGCTTCAGGAAGTAGGATTGATAGAATGGTAAGCTTTATTGGAGACCGGAACTCAAAAGCCTAAACTCTGCCGGAAAACCTGGCTAGCTCGGTGAGAAGTAGGTGAAACCAAGAGCGCATCCGACTTGCATCGACTGGGGCTTCAGGCTGCATCTGTGTGGCTTGTGTAGGGTTTAGGGTTTAGGGATTTAGGGTTTACCGTTTAGGGATTTGGGAGGGGGTTTTGGGTTTAGGGGTTGAGCTTCGGGTTTCGGGGTTTCTGAGGTTTTGAGGGTTTTAAGAGCTCAGGGCTCAGGGCTTAGGGGTTTTAAGGTCCGAGGGGCCAGTGCTTTGACTTACAAGGGCTAGGGGGTGTTGAAGGGTTGAGTCATAGACTATATACCTTAATAGATGTGCGGTGTCGTGCAGCAAAGACTGTTTGAGTCAGAGTGTTGGAGACGATTCGGACTTCAGGCTTGAACAAGCCTGAAGTCCGAAGAGGAAGTGGGAGACGCTGTTTGCTGACAAGACAGTACCTCTGGACCAAGTGGAGGCAAACGACTTGGATGGCAATTCCGAGGGCCTCGCGACATGTCAGCAATGGAGTTGCCTTGCGTCGCTGGCAGGTTGCTTGCATCCTGACTGGTGATGTCATGACGTGAGGTGTGGAGACTATGGCTGGTCAAAAGCTCCAAGCACGGCGGCGAACAGATGCGCTATGTGAATTACGAGGCCAAACATCCTGACTAACATCATGATGTCGATTCCCAAATGATGGCGGTGCCGATTTTTACCGCTACAGCACCACGTGCCGCTACTAATCATTTGCTCCTTCATGCTGCTGCTGCTGCTGCTGCTGCTGCTGCTGCTGTGACAGTCAGACCACAACATGTTGTTTATACCCTAAACTCCCCACCTGTAGTTTCCTTTAATTGAGGGTTTTGGCTTAGGGCATCTGCCTGTTCTTTTGGGTTTAGGGTTGTTTTGGCGTTGAGGGAGAGCAGGACTGGGCAAGAGAGATCGGTGTTTAATCCAGGACCCTCTTTGTGCTCTCAAAAAGGGGTATGTGGTCCCAAATTAAGGGCATTTAGGGTCTAATAGAGGGTAGATGGTAGATGGAGGGTCTAGGATGTTTCGAGTTTGTGTGTGCCGTTTTGGACAGTGTTTCATCCCTCCTACACATGCAAGGACTGCCACAAGACGCCTGCCTTTGTAGGCGGAGAGAGCATGGGAGGGCTTGTTGTCCAGCGCCCGAGACCTTAAACATGAGCCCCAAATCGTTTAGCTCCTGCGCCCTACCCAGACCCCCGGAAGGATCTAAAAAGTAGATCCCCTAATTGTCAAGGGCACTGTATAGGAACCCCCTTAAGGATCTACTTTTTGCATCCTCCCCAAATTTGAACCTTACAGACTTTACTCCCACAGCCGAAGCTAGCCAGGCAGCAACTTCTAATCTGATACCTGCGCCCAGAACCCTTTTAGGCCAAACTTTCACTTCATACGAGGGCACCTGAGCTAGGCGGGGGTGCCTTCTGAAGCAAAGCTACCTATAGTCTCCATTGTTGTTCCTTTTGGGGGTTATCTTTCGGATCCTTCATATAAAAATTGGTTAAACCGAAAAAAGGGAACTACAATGGAGACTATAGGTAGGGGGTGCCTTCTGAAGCAAAGCTAGTTGTTTTGCGTGTTTACAGTCGGAGGCGTAGTAGATCGAAACATTTTGTGAAGAAGTTGCTTTTGGGTTTGGGGCTCAGGGTTTATAGGGCTTATAGAGTTTGCAAGGATTAGGGTCAAGGGCTGAGGGTTTCAGTCAGGGTTCCAGGTTCAGTGTTACCGTGAAGAAGTTGGTCTGTAGCGTTCAGGATGTTTTTGTGTTAACTTCAGAGCTCAATTGCCACTTTGCCGTGTGCAGCGTAGAGTGCTATGGAACAATCCGGCATAGTTGCAAGATATCATAATGCACTGTTCCGTAGGTTCCTTATATTTTCATTACAACAACCGTCGGCTATGCCTCAAAACCCCACTCCTAATTGTTCAGGCCCCGGTCTTGCCTCCCAGGACATGCCGGCCCATGCGTTTAGACGGGGTAGGGTTGCAGTTTTAGGGCTAGGAAGGGGTTTGGGGCATTTGATGATTGATCGATTGATGTTCGTCGTCCTGTGCCCTTTGGCTGGACTCTTAACACCAGAAAAAGGCGAAGAAAGCTCTAAGTCGTTTAGCTTTCCAAGCCGACAGGAGCAGTTTCGCAAAACACTGACCCTGCCCTACACCTCCCTCGCAAACTCCGCACTGTTGAACTCTGTCGCAGCAACCTGGCGGGACGCTGCGAGGCGGGCAGCGGCTCATCCCAAACTGAACAGTTCCTGGCGAACGCAATATACGAGAACTTGATGGACGAAGGTCCCGTCGCAGAGAGTGCCGGGCCCAATTGAGACAGCCTCTCAGGTGGAGGTGGATGCACATCAGCAGGCACTGCAGCACTTCCTATAGTCTCCATTGTAGTTCCTTTTTGGGGTCACCATTTAGGATCCTTAATATAAAATTGGTTAAACCAAACAAAGCAACTACAATGGAGACTATAGGTTGGGGGCACATAGGCAGCCCTCATAGAACCAAGAGGCCAGCGGCCCGCGGCGTATCAGGCTGACGGCACGCCCGCACAGCCTGTGTGCCAAGTTTATGGTTCAGAGTTTAGGGCTTATAGCGCTGATTTAGGGCAACAAGTAAGTAGGCCTCACCACGTTAGGAACAAACAGCAACAGAAGCTTCAGGTGGTGA
>CAJNJA010019467.1:0-10229 GCA_905231915.1 Symbiodinium necroappetens
CTCCCTCCCTCCCCCCCTCCCTCCCTCCCCTCCCTCCCTCCCTCCCTCCCTCCCTCCCTCCCTCGAACCTGCGCTGATCCTCACTCTTGCACATCCTGATGTCCGAGGGAGCTCACTGTCTGCAGCCGTCGCAGGACTTGGATACCGCTCGATGCAAAATCGATCATAAACAAATTGTTAAACTGCAGGGTTTTGATATCAAAAAATAATAGATTCTATATCATATATATATATTTCTTTTGCTGTGATCATCGGAGCATTGCGGACGTGGAGCGAAAGCCAACATCTGCAGCAAATCGCACTCTGTCCCAGCACATGAGAAGGAGAAACCTCCCAGTTGCAGGAGGAAGAAACAAGTGAATCAATGAGTGGAAGAGGGCCCCCTGTAGCGGGTCTCTACAGCGTCCCTCCTGCTTGAAAGGAGAGCAGAGCGAGAACACTGTCCTGCCAGTTTTCCGTCAGGCGACACAGGTCTTGCCAATCGAGTGACGCATGGAGCCATGTCCAAGGACAACTGCTCGTGAGTGCCCTTGTGACCATGCGATGTTAGGGTGTGAAGGATTGGGCCCTCAGGAACACATTTCGAAAGATGACATGAGCAGGATGACGGAACTTTCTCGAGCAGAATCAACCAGATCCAGAAAGCGGTGGCACGTCTCGAATATCAGGCTTCAGTTGGTTTCATGCTGAATCCTGCACGACGCTGAAGACTAAGATGTTGACGTACTGCAGCGTAGCACCGAAGCATCATCTTTCCTGTGGCACCTCAGCGGGCTCCTCAGAGCCGAGGCCCTGAAAGCTCCTGGTCCTGGCAAGTACATGGGCCACGAGGCCTCGAGTCAGCGCAGCGGGCAGCG
Source organism: Symbiodinium necroappetens (assembly GCA_905231915.1). Lineage (NCBI taxonomy): Eukaryota > Dinophyceae > Suessiales > Symbiodiniaceae > Symbiodinium > Symbiodinium necroappetens. The sequence continues at coordinate 858 of CAJNJA010019467.1, forward strand.
GTGCTGTCTGGTGGTCGCAGGACTGGAGGCTGAATGGTGGCAGCAGGTTTGCCAAGAAGGACCCCACACACTGGCACTCTCCCACCGTCTTGGAGTCACCGCAGCGGCCCCCTTGTGAAGAGGAGCGTGGGTACAAGCCGATGCACAAGAATCCAGATCCGACAACGTACGAGCGCAAGGCCTGCACAATCCTGCGCGTCCACGAACATGTATGTGGAGTGATGCTGTGTCAGGACTTCTTTCAGTTCCCGAGCAACCGCAGCAAGGACAGGGAATGGGCAGGGCCAGATGTGTGATATCCAATGGCATCTACATGTGGCATCCATGAGCCGGCGTGGGAATGCCAGATCGTGTCCAGGACTGTTTGTCTCAGAACCGCCGCGTAGTCTTTGGCCGAGTTCCTAAAGGCGGACCGGTGCACTAGTGGCATAGATCGCCGAGTCACTGCCATTGCCGAACCCTCGAGGGAACCGGCGGTCGTTCTTGGATGGGGCAATGCGCCATGGGAAGGAGGCGGAGCGTTCGCTTCCGTGTGCGGTGCGGTGCACAGGCTTTCAGAATTGAAAGCTCGTGATGGCAGGTGCCAGCGCCCGGACACTACACAAACAAGCAAGTGTGTTCCAACCGCCTCTTGCCTCCTAATTTAAATGCAAGTTCTTGTGGCTGCATGCAAGCTGCTGGCTCTGCAAACATCTGCAAACACTGCCAGTGAATCCCGCTGTGCTGTTGTGCTCTTCACTCGCTGCACCGAGGTCTGAATACCAATCCATGCGGTGTCACTAGCTGGAAAGTGGAAGAAGCCGCCGCTGGCAAAGTAGCACCCGACAAAACACTCGTCGAGGCCTCATTATGAAGGTCATGAGGTACCGTAGAAAAGTGCCACCAGTAGTGCTCTGCGGTGCTACTGCTTTAAATCGCAGGCCCTTTGTGAAAGCCCATGTCCAAGGCACCCAACCACTACACCATCAACTACAACCAGGCAGCATGCATCTAGTTCCAACGGTTTTTAGGTGCAAGCTGAAGCTGGCTGCGCTGCGCAGGTGACAGACAAGCAGTCGGTCTATACCGTCCCTAAGGAAAAGGCCTCCAACTTCCTGGACAAGGTCACTTGAAGCACATCTTAGGTGAATTTCCGACGCTTGCCGCGGCTCGCAGGTCGTGAAAGAGAAGTGGATCGACGTAAGGACAAAGAGAGCGGCTTGGTCTTAAGAAAGTCTAGAATGGCACGAAGGACGCGTGTCGGGTGCATGATCAAGGAAATGCCTGGTCCCGGCACCTACAAAATCTTTGACAGTGAAGCGATAGACAAGCGCCGGCCTCGGTCCTATGATTTGTGCACGGGTAGTTTCGTCAGAATCTCTTTGATGTCAGGCTCTACGTTTGCACAGCGCTTTTCTTTCCTGTTTCGATCTGTTTCCAGAGCATCCTAGTTCCGAGCCACTGCCGGTGAATTGTGGTAGTCGGCAACCGTACAGTCCGTCCACCCACCCGGTGTGTATTCGTGTGTCTCTGTGTGTGTGTGTGTGTCTGTTCGTTGGTTTGTTTGTTTGTTTGTTCGTTTTTTTGCTTGTTTTCTTTGTTTGTTTGTTGGTTCGTTTGTTTGTTTGTTTGTTTGTTTGTCGGTTCGTTTGTTTGTTTGTTTTTTTGCTTGTTTGTTTTGTTCCCTGCACGTCTGACCAATACAAAGCTTGTGCTGCTCGTTCTGCGACGTGCAATTCTTTGCCTCGCTCCCCATACCCATTTCGTTGTATGCTAAGGACGACAAGAGGAACGTATCAACTTCAACTTCGAACTCTAAGCCGATCGGCCACGAGCTCAAGTGTAAAAGGGTGGTGCCATTTCTTGTCTTCTGCTGCACAGCCATTGCGCAGTGCCAGTAGAGGCAACAACCGGCTACTTCTGAAAGCAAATTCGGCTTCGTCAATGCACACCACATGCGTGCAAAGTACGCTGGGTGGTCTTTGGAGCAAGCAGCTTGGCGATCTTCGGGTCTTAGATTTTTTCCCTGGTCACAAATTACCAGCATCTGGATGCTTCATGAGCGCTTTCGCCACCCTGCCCTCCAATTTGGTCTCAAGTTCAGTTTCACCCGGGTAGACATCATGAGGAGTGCCATGGAAACAAGCACTCCCGCAGGTTGCGCTGCATACGCCATGGTTGCTTGGCCTCTGCTTGTGCACGAGAACCCGAAATCTCGCATGATTGGCTTGGTCCTGCCATGCCTCCTTCAGGAAACTCACCCCAAACGATCAGGTAAAGCTGCACAGGGAGCCACGTCTGCTGGCAAGCCAGGGTTCCCTCAAAGACGAGGGGCATCAAGGGGCGAGGGGGGGGGCACATCCTAGGTGTGGGGTACTGGAGCTTCAGCTGCCGTGCCTTGGGCATTGGGGGCAGTGGCCTTGCCTTGGGCAGAAGTGGCAAATCCCGGGATTGCTGAGTTCTTTTGCAAGAAGACCTTTACCTCAAATCTGCCAGATTCGGCGATACCAGGATCTCTGCGAAAGTCTCGCTTCCTTTCCCAAAGACTCTGCAGGTGCGGCAGCGTGAGAGCCGACAGATCAACACAAGCCGTGATCCAAGAGCCGAAGACTCTTGTCGGGTCGTCTCTGCATTGGCGCACCTCAACACATCGTTGCGTTGCTAGAGGTCTGTTGACTCTTGGACTGGTCATCAAGCGCCTCTCTTCTCAGGTTGGACTGGGCTGCATGTGCATGTGTACTTGTGAGATTGGTGCGTCCAGGATCATGTGGGTATCGAGCCGAGCCCGGGTTCGATTTTGTTTTTGCTTCTCTGCTTGGCAAAGCGAGTCTGGCAGAGCCGCCGCGTTGTGGGTCTCAGGTCATATTCCATGCAGGACCAGGGGGAGTGAATTGATTGCCGCAGCTGCCTCCACAGGCTCTCGATCCTGAAGCTTTCAGGAACAGCAAGCTCACGCACCTGCTGTCCGACTCCTTGACCGGCAACTGCAGGAAGCTTCGCCTTACCAACATGTCTGCTGTTTGAACCCAAGAACGCCCAAGAAACAGGACCGTCATGGTGGCCTGCGTCTCTCCGGCTTCGTCGGTTGTGGTTGGTACCCCGAAACTTCTTGAATGCTGCCAACGCCACAGAGCCTTCACCACTCGCAAAGCTGCCCGCAGCCACTCAGATATCGAACCGTTTCCGTCAAACCGAAAATGTTAGATCAATCCTCAAGGGGGGGGGGCATATGCAGAGTCCAGAAACACATCCCGTGCCACATGGAAGACCGCCGTAGCCGCCGTAGCCGATCGCCGTGAATGGTGCCGGTGCAATGGATCCCGGATTTGTCGGAGGCCCCGCGGAGCAGCTGGTTACAGGGCGTCAAGGTTCGCCAAGCTATGGCTCCATAGATGATGGCGAACAGACGAACACCAACGATTCCAAAGACAGGTCTGAGTATTCCTTTGCTCCCTACATGGCCGAGTTCGTTGGGACCTGCATTCTAGTCTTCACTTTCGGATGCGTTGCCTTGTCACCAGCACCATACTTGTACAAGCCAACAGCCGCGGCGTGTATTGTGACAGTCATGGTTTACTCCACTGCAACGGTCTCTGGAGGTCACCTGAATCCTGCGGTATCATTGACGCTAAGTGCTCTGGGCCTGATACCCTGGCAAAGAATGCTAGGGTTCTGGTTGGTTCAGGTGGCAGCAGGAATGGCGGGAGCAACAGCTTTGCGAGCCCTCCTGGGCATGGACATGGCGCATACCCCTTGGCCTCCGGCTCCTGTCCCACCGAACTTGGGAGCTGCGGTCTTGGCCGAGCTACTTTACACGACTTTGCTGTGCTTTCTGGTCAGCTGCTGCTTGGTGTCCAAGCGGAACAATCCGGAGAAAGACCAGAGCCAGTCCTTCGGACTTGCTATCGGTCTCCTCTACGTTGCAGGAGTTGCCATCCTGATCATTTGACACATGAAACCTGCAGCGTTCAGGGCATAACCTTCCAAGGTTTTGTACTTTGACTTGCTACTGTAGCACATTGCATGGATGCGAGGGTTCTTGCCTTCAGGGATTGTGTCATCTTGCTGCACTTTGTTGACGGAGGCGTGCATCTTCGCCCAAAAAAGTTAGCCAATGCGAGCCTTCGAAGTCACCACGATGCGATCTTTTTCTGTAGAGAGCAGCCAGAGCCTGGCGCATAATCGGATTGACATTTTGAACCGCAGGTGGGCAGCAGCAATGCTGTGCCTGGGTTCTGTTTGTGGCTTTACCTCTATAGCGCTCGCAACGCTGGCTGGGAATTTCAATTCCATCAGTGGATTTGAGATGAAAAATGCCTGCTTTCCCCACAACGCGTGCCCGTCTGGACGCAGCTACCATGCTGAAACAGTCAGTGAGATGGTGTCGAAACCAGACTTTCCCGCGGCAAAGCTCTTCTTCAGCTTCACTCTCATCGGCTCGATTAGTTTACTTCTCTCTCGCTACCCCTGGGAACTGAAAAATGTCTACACTGGTGGAAGTCCGACGCGGCGTCTGCTCACTGCGGCCCGGGCAGTGCTTCCCCCTTGTGGGATGCTTATCGTTGCCACCATCCCTGTAGTTCCCCGCGTTGCAAGACAAAGCACCGCCATCAAGCTGGCCTGCAGTGTGCACTCCTTCGGAGCCACGCTCTATGTTGCTGGTTACAACTTCCTGGAAAGTTGCACTCTCTGGATACTATGGGACAGGCTGGAACATCTTGAGCGCATTCTGCGCACTATCTGTGTGGTGTGTGGTGTTTTAACCACGATCAGTTTTTTCATGTGCGGCACAGTGTACTCGTATGCGCAGGAACTCGGCATTTGCTGTGTGGACCAATGGGAAAACACTACAATCGCGTTTGAGGAAAAATACCACATGGGCAATGAGTCTGCCACAGATAAGGTTGTGGATCTTCTGATACCCAAGGTCTACGGACCTTTCGTCTTGGTTAACTCAGCTGATGGTCTCGCGCTGCTTATCAAAAAGTTTGAGTTCTGGCTGGAAGAGTTGGCTGGCATTTTCGTCGTTGTAAGCCACTTGCTGATCTGGAAGTTCAGCAAAGTGCAGCATTTGGAAGTCCCGGAGTTGTTGGATATTCACAGTGGACCTGAAGCGCCGGGCACCCGCGAAATACGAGTCGCACAAACGTACTGAGCAGCTCTCTGCCGCCTTCTGGATTCCACCCTTCCGGTGCAGGAGATGTCCCAATCTTTGCTGTTGTAGAGCAGGAGGCTGCAAGCGCGCCAAAGTGTAGCGAGTTCGGTCACAGTCACGAGGAAGCGCCTTAAAATTAGCTGCCGGCCAACATCTAGAAAGTCCAGCCTATACCTGGAACTCCTTCATATCTCTGTGAAAGCATGAACATCGATCGCAGGAGGACATGCCCTTGCACCCATATCAGGCAAAGCCGGGGCACGATGTGGGGAGCACGGGAACGGCACTTCGGTCCGGTTGCTTCGGACAAGGTGTTGACTGTCACTCTTGGCTTGTCCGCTGAAATGCGAAAGGTGGGGCAATTCTTAATCCGGCCATAGCGCTGGGCCTGCCCTTCATCAGTCACGGTTCGACCGTGATGTGCCTTGCCTTGATGTAGCTAAAGGCCTTCGCCTCTAGATCACCTGTGTGTCACAGTTCCGAGGTTTGGCATTGCCTACGTCGTGGCAGAGCTGCTTGGCGCCTTGATCGGCGTGCGGCTCTTTGAAATCCTGAGGGCCGGTTCCGAGGACTCCGATCAACAGCCATTTCCGAATATGAAGCCAGAAAACCACATCAGTCGAAGGCCGCTCGTTTCCCAGGATTGTTGCTGCGACATCGAAGAGTACTTGGAAATGTGCGTGCCGCGGTTGTCAGCCCGACTCCTCGGAGAAGGGTGTCTTGGCCTTGAAAGCCTTCAATCCTGTCTACACCCTCGTTTTTCGACCGCTTGCTGTTTGCATTGCCGCAGCTCTTCATCGTTACCACAAGGTTGGGCACCTTTGCTCTTGCCAATCCCTCGGCCGGACATTGACTGCGGCTGATGTTCCTTCTTGTGGCTGTTTCAAAAGGTCTTCACATTCGGGCTGAACGTGATCGGTCAATCGGAGGCTCGCGGATAGTTGCATCTCGCAGACATGTGGCCTGACATTGACAAAGGCAACAGCCTGGTCAGCAGCAGCTGCTCTGATAAGCATGATCTATGCTCTGGGTGCTCCGTCTTGATGGGATGTGAGCAATGAGCTCTTGTCGAGCAGGCAGAAATCTGAGCTGCTCGCCTCTCAGGAAAGATTTCAGGGGGATACTTCAACCCTGCGGTGACTCTGGCAGTGGTGTTGAGCGGACGTGGCTTGGCAACCAATCCCGCATCTCATCCAGAGTTTGGATTTACTTTGGCTCGAGCAGCATACTCCCTGTCCGAGGCAGCAAATGTTCTGTCGGCGATGGATTCGCTTACTGCGGAGCTCAGGCAAACCTTCAGGGTTGATTCGCTAGATGTCTGCTGTGAATCAAACTGGGGCTGACAATACTCCTGCCTCGCGAGAGGCTGTCGGTGCCATCGCCGCGGGTGTCATAGTTGCAGCACCTTGGCCTCGTGCAGTGGGAGAAAGGAACACCAGGTGCAGTTCCAGCTGCTTCCATCTGCCTCCCAGGAGTACCGATTTGCAGCGCCAACGGCCTGGCGACCTGTGACATTGCCTTCCTGGCTTCAGCCTCGCTACGCAAAAAGAGTCGACATACTGTGGCATGTCTACTCTGAGGCAGGAGTATGGGGTGGCCACAGCCTGCTACCTAGCATTCCAGCGCAACGTTCAGCATCAAGCCCAAGATTTTCTGCTCGCAGGTTGGCATCGCAGAAGGTGTTTTCACGCTTGTGACGCCTGCCTGCAGAGACTGGCACTGACATTGACGGCCCATGGCAGAAGTTTGGCCGTTTGGCATGCGAGCCGAGGTTAGCCTATGTTGTCCTCGCGTGCTCCACGGTGACCGTGCTCCCTGCCACTAAGACGCGGCAGAACTTCTACTTTGGCCTGGCGGTGGGTTTCTGTGTCATGACCGGCGGCTGTACCCTTGGCTCCATGTCCGGTGGGATGCTGAATCCGGCTGTCTCTGCAGGGGCCTCCGGACTCTGGACCAGCTGAACTTGGCACTGAAACACTCCTTGCAGAGGTTGGAGTCGTCACGCTGAACTTGTTCCAAGAGCAGAGCGCGCAGGCGAGCTTCGTGACTGTGACTCTGACCGTCGTTTTGTGTCTTTTGCGAGCTAGCGCCAAATGCAAACGGAGAAGTCTCAGAGTCACAAAACTCGTACAAAGATATTCCTGACGTGCAGACGACGCTGGTTGCTAGGCTTGACGCCTCCGAGGCTTTAACGCTCGGCGATGCGTTCAACGTGGCACTGCTTAAGTCAGGCTTCTGCAGAGTGCCTGCCTCTGCAGGCGCGGCACTTGCTCCTGGCTTTCTGCCTCAAGCTGACTGCGTTTCAGTGTACAGGAGGCCGGGTTGAGTGAAACAACTTACTTAACTAAACGCATTCACCAAGAACAGACCTGGCCTATGTTTGAACATATTGAACGGGTTTACTTGAGTACTCAGTCTCTGATGATCTCTGATGTAATGTTTCCAATCAGAAGAGGCTTGCCGCTTGCCTTTTTACAGTGCTTGGCGCGCCATTGCGGACTTTGTCATATTGAATTCACGAGCTACTCTGCCCACTGCCTCCGCAGCTCCAGGGTGATCAAAGTGCTTTCAACTGAGGTCTGCTTGCAGCGGTGGTCTTCCGCCTCACGCACCCGAGCGAATACAGCAAGGACAGACTGACATGGCCCAAAAGCCCAGGGAATCTTCATGCCTGTTCGCTATTTTGCTATACACGTTCACCAGCGTTTCGTTACTGCCAGCATTTGGAGAGAGGGTCTTCAGAAAAGAGAAGCGTGAATTCACGGGGCTTTGTCAATCGAACGGCCGTGACCCTCACTTCGTCCAGCAAATGGCGGTGCATTCACTGAGAGAGCATACGAAGATGCTTGCAAGTATATAGCGACAGAGAAGAGCGAAAGGGAAGAAATGCTAGTCGCCCTCCTGAACCACGCTCGCACGGCGCCGTCGTACTGTTCACGCCACTTTCGGGCTTTCGCATTGAGAGGCCGAAAGATATCAAGGTCTGAAAGCACACCTGCATGTCGCACCAACCTCTGCTCTGCAGGCACCACTTCTGATGCACTGAAGAAGCAGTGCCGAGTAGACGGTTTGGAGGTCTCACCGCCAGTTGACGAACATTGCAGACTTCACAGCTTTGCAGCAAAAGTTGCCCCTGCAATTTCGATCTGCAGTTGTACGCACAAGTCGTCAGCACAATTTGCATGGAACAGCAGTAAGCCGGAGTTGTATTTCGCGTTCAAGTCCCGAGGCTTCGACCGTGCCTTGGCAGAAGCGCCGCATGTCCGACGCAAACATGCGTGGAATGTCGCTGCTGCAGCACTGTTGATGATTGATTCCAAGGAGTCTGCACTGCGTTTTGCCTCGACATGTCGACGAGTCGACACCACAGACATAGCATCTTGCTTCAAACAACCTGTTCCTGACATTGACCGCCCAAGGTCTTCACACATCCTGCGAGAAACGAGGCGTCCGAACCGGTTGGATTGCATGCTGTATCCGAGATGCACATGTTGGAAGGCTTCGCTCCTTGCCGCACTGTTGGTATGTAAATCAAGAGAGTTTCGCTCAAACACTCAATCCTTTGCTGCCTCCCGGAAGCTGTTGGTGCTCTTGTTACTGCATACCGAAATCTATTGTATTGGATCTATCCTGCCAGCGTCATCCAGCGCGTGCAGGAGAGCAAGGACGAGATGGCCACAGCACTCCGCACAGAGCTGGATGAGCCGTGGGCTCAGATCCACTGCAACCGAGCCGCCCCGTGTTGCATCCTTGGTACAAGGCTTGGGAGAGAACTGGGAGCTGCCCAAACTGCGGAAGGGAGGCTGACTGTTGCTCGAGCTCCACAGCTACACTCGTCGTTGCGACAAGGGAGTGTGTTCAACGTTCCTGCCAAGAGTCACCCGACGGACAAACTGGTCTCTGCCCTGCGAGTGCGACCCGTGCCGGGAACTAGCATAGCGAGTCGGTGCACAGGAGGGGAAAAGGGGCTGGCCGAGTCCGGCAGTCCCGGGAACCGAGCCGGAAATGGGTTCTGGGTTGGGTTTGGTGCGCACTGCGTCGCGGCCTCTTCTTCCCCCCTTTGCTCTTCTTCGGACTCGACTAGGGCCTTTTCTGACGCGGGTTCCCGACCCCGTCTGCACCCGACCCATGCACGTGGCAAAGACACGGTTACTGCGCCTCGAGTGACCCCTGGTATTTTGTACGTAGGGATTGCAGCAATGTGCTTGAAAGTGGGGTTTTGGCATGGTTTGGGCATG
>CAJNJA010019470.1:0-10228 GCA_905231915.1 Symbiodinium necroappetens
ACTCTTTCCACGCTTAGCTGAAGCAATCGGAGAACGACAGCCCTTCGCTGACTACTTGGAGGGCCCAATCTGCCAGAACGCATGGATGTTGTTGCTTGGCAGAGGCCTGCGTGGGCAAGTAGTTCAGTTTCGCCGTTCCGACAGCTTGAAAAGACGTGATGTGATTCGTGCGCTGCCTTTTGATGAGCCAGCGGCCAGCATGTGCTGCGCTCCTCGAACCCGGTGTGGCACCCGCAGACTCACGAGAGATAAAGAGGCTAGCATTCGCAGCTTGCTGAACGAACTCGTTCTCGGGAGTGGATCTGCATTCAGGACCGATGCGGAGGGGCTTGACGNNGACGTAAGCCAGATTGCAAGGTCGTGGTAGTTGCATGCCCTTCCACACGATCCCAGGCCGAGAGACTTTCCGTGACCTTCACGGTGTCGCGGCCGCGGCAAGCGCATTGAGCAGGTGGAGATGCACGGAAAAGGTGCAACCTGAAACACGCAGAGCCTGGTGAACACAAGGACCTTAAGGCATCGGCGTATGCGCAACCGCCAATTTTACAGACACCGAAGGTCCGTCTGGAAGTCTGCGAAACTTGCATTGTTGCAGGCGTGACAGCCCCGAGCTTTCGACAAAGTGTGTCGTTCGAGCGACCCTCCAACACTTGGACATCTTTTGCATAGCCTGGAGACACCTTTCAGTCGCATCGTAGATCATCGTAGCACAGCAGGCATGTACGTTCAAAGCGCGGCTTCATTAAACTTGCGCAGGAAGACTGGTGGTAGGTCCCCCATCACCTCTATAGTTAGTGGCTTAGGAACGCCCAAGCCCGTCCTGCGGCGGGATTGCTCACTGCTTCGGTGTCGCTGATGAGTGCATAGGTGAAGCAAGATCTGCGAAAGCGGGATCTAAAGGGTTTTGCGAGTCTTGTCTTGGGGAATTCGGGGCCCAGCTCTGTCGGTTTTAAGGCGCGTTGGCGGTGTCTGTGCAGGCTTAACCTGCCGATGGACGCAAGAGACGCGAGTTGGGCCCATTGTGTCAAGGGCTGTGAAGCTCATCGGTGGGTCAAAAATCAGATCCGGAGACCTCTGCCACTGAGATTCAGGAGCGTCGAGCTTGATGAGGACGGCAGTCCCTACGAGCCCTGCGTCCCAGTTCGTCAGCCAGAAGCTATGCAGGCCTAAAGCCAAGAAGGGGTCTCTCAAGCTGCGCTTCAGTGACGGTTTTGGGTTTCTGAGAACGCAACTCCTCCTCGTAGATGTCCGGAGTGTTCTAGCTTGAGGCTTGAAGCCTCTGGACCCGTCGCTTGAGACTTCCGATCCCGCCACAGTCAAGATCAGCTTGTAGATTCGTCGGGGCTTGTGTAGGTGCCCTTGCATTTGGCCTTGCAGATTGAAGCTAGAGGTCAACGTACCTAAACCCATCAGATGCAGCCGAGCAGGATGTGCGTTGGAGACCTTTGACTCCAACTGCTCCTGCTTGATTGATTGCTGTAGATAGCCCTTCGGCAGTCCTTGTTAGCATTCTAGAGACAACGCCGATGCAAACAGCGTAAACAGATGCCTTGGATCCCTTTGCCATACTTCGCTCTGCCCCACGGTGGGTGCAAGAGTGCGGCAGAAGTGGCGAAAGGGCAGTGGTGAAAGGGAGCTTCAAACGCATTAGACCTCGGGTCCTTCGTGTCTTTGCCGCTTCGGCCTGGGGCGTCGAGTGCAGCGTTTGCCTGCGATAGCCTGGCGGAAGTCGTCGACAGTTTCTTTGGCAATGATACCGCGTTGCACCGGAAGGGTCCAATGCTGGCATTCATGGGTGTAGTTGCCTGCCAAGACACAGTCCGCAGCTTGAACCGGCAGGGTGGCTTGCTTTCCCCTTTCCGACAGACCAAAAACTTCATGATCTGTGAGCTGTGAGACGGAGCGTTTGTGCGGTGGCCAACACCTGCTGCATTCCTCGAATCCGATGCGGCACTTGCAGGTTCGCGAGAATTCGGGACAGCAGCATCTGCGGGCTGCTGCCGAGCGAACGAGTGCATGGAAGTGAATCTGCATTCAAAGCCCATGCGGAGGACGCTGGCATGCTCGCTCAGGGATAGCGAATTTTGATACGAGCCCATCCAGTCTTGTGGCAGGCCATGGACTTTTAGACCCATAAGCCAGGTTCTCGCACCGAGTCTTCAGGGTCCGAACCCTATCCCATGCCCTGAGACAGCTGCCGTCCTTTGGAGAGCGTGGGGAAATGTTGTGGCAGCGCGTGCAGAATGTGTGTAGCAGGGAAGGCCGACCGCTTGCGTAGTTTATGTGGAGTAGTTCTCTCCAGAAGCGCAAGCGGGTGACTTCACTTGCGCACAGATGGGTTTCTGCGTCAATCTGATCTTAGGCAGGCAGCTAAAGGTCCTTGCGATGGGCGACTAGACGGTCCAGATCACAGAGCAGGTGGCGATGCCCAGCTCCTGGAGTTTCGGAGCTCCAGGCTCAAACTGTAAAGCTTTGTTAGCTCGATTTGAGCATTTCCGGCCAGCCACTGAGACGGTTCTCAGCAGCCGTGTGCAGGTCTCTGTCTACCTCGAAGCCCTTGCTGCTATCGCAAGAGAAGCTGAAGTTGCTAGCGTGGCTCCAATAAGTAGACGAGCCTTCAGAATTCTATCAAGATTTTGGGGTATAGTATAGTCTGATCAAAGTAGGAACCCTAAGGACTATGAAAGAAGGTGAAGCCACTGAATGCGAGAGCTGAGTTAAGCTCCGTTTCGACCCTTTCCTGCTTTTTGGGCCACCCTGAAGCCGATAGCGATACAGCTTAGACAGCACCATTGCCTAGGACAGAAACTATAGTACTATAGGGATTAAGGAAACTATAGGGATTAAGGAAACTGGAGGGATTAAGGAAACTATAGGGATTACGGTTGATCGGGGGGAGACTATCGCAACCCATCAGTTGGGGAGCAGGATGCAGGTGCGCTCCTTCTGCTCGTGTGTGAGGGTTTGCGGTAGGTAGCCCTTCGGCAGTCCTTGTTGGCATTCTGGAGACAACGCCGATGCAAACAGCTTAAACAGATACCTGGGACCATGCTTCGCTCTGCCTCATGGTGGTTGCAAACGTGGGGCAGAAGTGGTGAAGGGACAGTCGTGAAAGGGGGCTTCAACGCGTTAGACCTCGGATCCTTCGTGTTGTTGCCGGTTGGGCCTAGGGTGTCGCCAGCCTGGCCGGTGTCGTCGACAGTTTCTTTGGCAATGATACAGTGTTGCACCGGAAGGGTCCACTGCTGGCATCCATGGGTGTAGTTGCCTGCCAAGACACAGTCCGCAGCTTGATCCGGCAGGGTGGCTTGCTTTCCCCTTTCCGACAGACCAAAAACTTCATGATCTGTGAGCTGTGAGACAGAGCGTTTGTGCAGTGGCCAACACCTGCTGCATTCCTCGAATCCGATGTGGCACTTGCAGGTTCGCGAGAATTCGGGACAGCAGCATCTGCGGGCTGCTGCCAAGCGAACGAGTGCATGGAAGTGAATCTGCATTCAAAGCCCATGCGGAGGGGCTTGACGCTGGCATGCTCGCTCAGGGATAGAATTTTTTTCGTGGTTAGTTTCGAGTTTCGAGATGCGAGTCCATCCAGTCTTGTGACGGGCCATGGACCCGTAGACCCATAGCCAGGTTCTCGCACCGAGTCTTCAGGGTCCGAACCCTATCCCATGCCCTGAGACAGCTGCCGTCTCTGCGGCAATGTTATGATGCTAACGCAGTACGGCGGGGACCCATAGGGTCCGCAATGCACGTCCCGGGGCCTGAAAGTGTATTTCATGAGGGGGCATATGCTAGGCCCATCATGTAGTACACCAAGGAGTCTCTAGCTTGTCCGCTGTGCTGTGGCCTCCCTTATGATGCAGGTGTCCATGGCGGTAACTCTCCGGAGATTGGGGCTGACCACTGGAAGAGTTCGAGGCTAACTTTGGACCAAGCCTTTGGCCCAAAGCCTGAAGGTATTGCGCTCCTCCGCCCCCAGAAGACACTTCGGCATGTCTGTCGATTTACCGGCTGCCAGGCCACAGTGATGCCACCGTGATGTTTTGCGTGGCCTGGGCCCAAGCAAAGCCTGCGCGCCAGCATGGAGAACCCTCCCAAACTCCTCGCAGCACTTTTCCTCGTGCTCTTGGCTTCCCCAGCACTTATCGCATTTCTTTGCTGGGGCCTCAAAACCACATCGGGCTTGCTGAGAAGATACTAGGGCGGCCAAGAAGAGTCGCCAGCTGCATGCATGCAGAGTCTGCGTAGTGACATGGCAGAACCGCAGCAGGCGACAACTGCTTGCTCAGTTTATAGGAGGTAGTTCCCGACTGAAGCTTCCAGCGGTGGAGCCTACGGTTTTTCGGTTTTGTTTTGTGGACGGGGCGAAAGGGTGTCAGTTCAGTTCTCCTATTCAGTTGCTTCACCTTGGCTTCTTCCTCTATTGGTCCCACGACTTGCCAACTTCGACTTCTCTTGCGACAGCAGCGACGGCTTCGACGTAGACTTGGGCCCTGCTTCTGAACATCAGCCGGCTCAGAGACAGAACTGCTCACTCGACTCGGTCTCAGCGATTCTTGAGTGCAGTGTTTTCATTTAACTGCCTTCGGCCTTCGGCAATCTGAATTGAAGCAGCACCTCACGGTGTAGAGCGCAAGAAGAAGCCAGCAATGCTTGAAGGGAGGTCGAAAAGCTTGACTGGCCGCCCCGACAGTTTGAACCCCCGCTCAGTTCGTTAAATTCCTGGAGCTGCGCGTCGGCACCTACTCTCAGTGTTGATCGGGGGGAGACTATCTCAAGCCACAGTCGGGGAGCAGGATGCAGGTGTGCGCCATCTGCTCGCGCATGAGGACTTTCTGTAGGTAGCCCTTCGGCAGGCCTTGTGAGCATTCTAGAGACATCGCCAGTACCCCTTTGCTATACTTCGCTTTGCCACATAGTGGGTGCAAGAGTGGGGCAGAGGTGGCGAAAGCACGTTGGTGAAAGTGCGTCCTAAGCGCGTTAGATGTCGGGTCCTTGGTGTCTTGGGATTGGGGGCTTAGGCTTCGGGCGTCGAGTAACACCTTTACCTGGGATAGCCTGGCGGGTGTCGTCGTCAGCAATGATACCGCATTTACAGCGGAAGGTTTTTAGTACTGTGGTTGCCTGCCAGGACACAGTCCGAAGCTTGAACCCGGCAGGGTAGTTTGGTTTCAAGACGTCGTGCGATCTGTGCGCAGTGCGAGAGATACCCAGGGAGCCAGCGGGGCAGCATGTGCCGCGTTCCTCGAACCCGGTGTGGCACACGCAGACTCACGAGAGTTCAAGAGGCTAGCCTTTGCTGCTTGCTCAACGAACTCGTGCTTGGGAGTGGATCTGCGTTGAGGGTCGATGGGGAAGGGCTTGATGCTGGCATGCTGGCAGAGGGATGACGAATTTTCGTGGAGCTTCGAGATGCGAGCCCATCCAGACGTCTGGCAAACCGTAGACTGTAGGCTGCAAGCCTGCTCTCGGACGTGGTCTGCAGTGTCGCTCTGAGACAGCAGCCGTCCTTGGGGAGCGTGCGGCCATGTTGTGGTCACGTTTAGCCGCAACGAACTGGGCACCTCGAGATCATGATATCATGGCGGCAACTGGGCACCTCGAGATCATGATATCATGGCGGGTCAGCCGGGGCTGCACCACAGCCTGGAACAGGTGAGGTGACAAAGAGCGTGGTGCATGCTAGAGGCGTCTCTGTTTGGGCCTGGAGAAAGAAGCCTTGTGCAAGCCACGTGTGCATCGGTGAGTCCCAACCGGTCTGCGGACATATCAAGGTTTGATGCAAGGTCTGCACAACACTTTTGCCGGAAGATGGCGCAGCACGTTTTAGCTCGCATTGACCGTCTTGCTTTGTGACACTCCTGTGTGACGGGCGGGCGCGACAACAGTCTACAGTCTACAGAGTCGTGGGCTGCGGCTGAATCACCAGGTTCGTTTTGCGTGGAAAATCTTCGCATCTCTTGAGCATCATAATAAGGTAAAGGTTGAGATCAGCATGGCCGCTAGCAAGAGTCCAAGCTTGAAGTCTCCATCCCGTTCAGTTACTTCAGACTGCGACACGATCTAGTCGGGTTCGCAGGGTTGTTCTCTCGTGCTGGTTGCTGGCCAGTTGCGGGTTGAAGCAGGGTGCCAAGGCTTCTCGGGAAAGACGATCTGGATCTAGAAGTGTGGGTTCGAAAAATTTGAGGCAAAGTGTTTGTAGCTTGAGGATCGTGAGAAAGAAGCTTCTGCAGCGTGGCTTCGGCGGGAGCAGGACGTCGGTCAGTCCCTTCGTGAGGGCTGGCGGTAGGTGGTCCCCTGTATCACGCCTGTAGAAAAGTCGCCCTAACCCGCTTCGTGCCATCAGTCGGCTACTTCGCTGCCTATTGTGGCATGGTGGGGCAGCGGCGAAAGCAACATGGGGTTTAACCGCTTCTGGCTTCGGGCACTTCGAGGCTTTGGCTCCTGTAGGGACTAGCATGTCGAGTGTGGCTGTATTGCTCACCTAAACCCTAAAAACCCTAAAAACCCTAAAAACCCTAAAACCCTAAAAACCCTAAAAGCCCTAAACCCTAAATCCCTAAACCCCTAAACTACCACTGAGATTTAGGAGCATCGAGCTCCTGCAGCATGGCAGGAGGTTGGGAGGAGGATGCGGGCTTGCGGTAGGCTCTCTCCGCTGCTTCCATCGCCTATAGAGGCCTTAATCATTAGAATAGGGTTTTGGGGCCCATTATACTATAATTAGAACAAGGAACCCCCAAAACCCTATTCTAATCATTAAGGCCCCTACATTAGGCCGACTCTGCTGGATCCCTCATTCCTTCGGTCTCGTGCATAAGCGCTGCCGAGGTGAGGCAAAAGTATAGCCAAGGCTCGTGTCCTTGGATACTTCGTGGCTTCTGAGGACACAGCCACCTTGATGGACATTCATGTGCCCCATAGTTCGAGGTTTCCATTCCCTTCGGTTCAGCATTATGAACCCGATCAGATGGTGTTTAGGTCCAGGTTCCTGGGGTTATGGGTAGTGTAGGTGCTCTTGAACTTGTGCCTGCGGGCTGAAACTAGGGATCAAGGCTGGTCCGGGGGAGACTGCCTCAACCCATCACTTCGGGACCAGGACCTCAGGATGCAGGTGTCCTGCGTGAAGGGTCTCTGTAGGTAGTGCTTCGGCAGGTAGCATTCTAGGGAAATCGCCTGTGAGAAAATGCTTGGGCAGATACCTTGGCTAGGTGCAAGGGTGGGGCAGGAGTGGCGAAAGGGCCGCAGTGGAAGAAGGGTTTCAACGCATTTGCTGTCCTTGACTGTGCCTTCGGTACTTCTGAGCTGAATCGCTGTAAACCCACAAGTGCAATGCTTGCAAGCAGGGGAAGAGTACGTCGTGCACCGTGTGTTGGCAGGAGATGGATCGCTTTGTGACACGTAGTCTCGTCGGGCCTAAAGTATCCCTATCCACACATCGTAGGCAGCGACTCCAAGTGCGTGGAAAATCAGATCAGCCCGGCTCTGCCACTGGGATTCGGGAGCATCGAGCGAGGACGGCAGTCTAGGGGCCAGAGTCTAAACCCTCTCCGTCCCGAATCCCTTAGGGTTTCCTTTAAGCTTAGGGGCCAGGGCTGTTTAGGGTTTATTGGGTTGGGGTTTAGGGTTTAGGGTTATTCCCGTCACCCAGAAGCTACGCAGGCCGAAAGGCTCTCTCCCGCCCCGATGCTGCACTTCAGCGACGGTCTTGGTTCCTGAGGAGGCAACCCCCTCTGACGAATCACTGAAATTCATTTTTACGCCCTACGCCCTAGCTTGAAGTTCCATAGGATTCAGTTTGGGAGTCCGAGTCGGAGTCTTTTGGTTTCGTAAGGTTAGTTCTCTTGCATTTGCGCTTGTGGGCCGAGACCTGGCATCAAGGTTGGTCGGGCGAGCTGATCCAAATTAACCTGGAATCGTAAGAAATAAGCTTCTGCAGCATGGCATGAGGTTGGGAGGAGGATGGAGGCTTGCGGTAGGTAATCCTCCACTTCTAGTTGCCGGTCACAAGTCGCGGGAAACTGCCTAGGCCAACTCTGCGGGATCACTCATTCCTTCGGTCTCGTGCATAAGTGCCGAGGTGAGGCAAAAGTGGCCAAGGGTCGTGTCCTTGGATACTTCGTGGCTTCTGAGGACACAGCCACCTTGATGGAAATTTATGTGCCCCATATAAGATGAAGTTTCCGTTCCCTGCGGTTCAGCATTAAGAACGCGATATGATGATCTTTATAGGTTCCTGGGGTTCTGGGTAGTGTAGGTGCTCTTGAATTCGTGCCTGCGGGCTGAAACTAGGGATCCAGGTTGGTCCGGGGGAGACTGCCTCAACCCATCAGTTGGGGAGCAGGATGCAGGCGTGCTCCATCTGCTGCTGCGTGAAGGGTTTCTGTAGGTAGCCCTTCGGCAGTCCTTGCTAGCATTCTAGAGACGTCGCCAGTACAACCAGCTCAACCACATACCTTGGTCCACTAGGCTGTACTTCGCTCTGCCCCACGAAGTGGCCAAAGCACAGTGGTGAAAACGGGGTTTGAGGGCGATAGGTCTCGGGTCTTTGGTGTCTTTGGGGCTTAGGCCTAGGGCGCCGAGTGCAACCTTTGCCTGGAATAGCCTGGCCGATGTCGACGACGGTGTGTTCGGCAATGACACCGCGTTGCACCGGAACGGTTCAATGGTTGCCTGCCAAGACACAGTGAGAAGCTTGAACTCGGCAGGTTGATGTGGTTCCCCAGTCCCGACAGACCAAAGACGTCGTGCGATCTGTGCGCTGTGAGAGAGTGAGAGTGCCACTGAAGTGAGCCAGTGGCCAACATCTGCTGCATTCCTGGAGTGTGGCACTTGCAGGCTCGCGAGGGTTCAGGAGGCCAGCATTTGTCGCTGGGCTTGATGCTGGCATGCTGGCAGTGGGAGAACGAATTTTCGTGGAGTTTCGAGATCCGAGCCCATCCAGTCGTCTGGCAATCCGTAGACTGTAGACCCCAAGTCAAGTTCTCGGCCGTCCTCTGGGAGCGTGCGGCCATGTTGTGGTCACATGTAGCGGCAACGAGCGCCCGACGTCACATGCAGCAACTGGGCACCTCGAGATCATGATATCATGGTGGGTCAGCCGGAGCCGCAGCACAGCCTGGAACAGGTGAGGCGACAAAGAGTCTGGTGCATGCTAGAGGCATCTCTGTTTGGGCCTGCAGAAAAAAGCCATGTGCATCGAAGTGTTGGCAATAGTCACGTGTGCATCGGTGAGTCCGCAACCGGTCCGCGGGTTTGATTTAAGGTCTGCGCAACACTTTCACCGGACCATGGCGCAGCCCGTTTCAGCTCGCATTGACCGTCTTGCTTTGTGACACTCCTGTGTGACACTCGTGTGCAGCGCCGGGCCGGCAGGCGGGCGGGCGCGGCAACAGCCTACAGTCTACAGTGTCGTGCAGGTATGTTTTTCGTGGAAAGCTTTGCATCTCCTGAGCATCAAAATAAGGTACAGGTTTGTAATGGTGAAAAGAACGGCAATGTGATCAGCATGGCCGCTAGCAAGAGTCCAAGCTTGAAGTCTCTATCCCGTTCAGTTACTTCAGACTGCGACACGATCTAGTCGGGTTCGCAGGGTTGTCGCGCAGGTTCTCTCATGTGGGCAGCGTGGCTTTAGCGGGAGCAGGACGTTGGTCAGTCCCTTCGTGAGGGCTGGCGGTAGGTGGTCCCCTGTATCACGCCTGTAGAATAGTCGCCCTAACCCGCTTCGTGCCATCAGTCGGCTACTTCGCTGCCTCGCATCGTGTGTGGCATGGTGGGGCAGCGGCGAAAGCAACATGGGGTTTACCCGCTTCTGGCTTCGGGCACTTCGAGGCTTTGGCTCCTGTAGGGACTAGCATGTCGAGTGTGGCTGTATAGCTCTACTACTGAGATTTAGGAGCATCGAGCTTGATGGGGACGACACGTACTTCACCCCAGTTTCTTCAACAGCAACCAAGCAGGAAGCAGGGCTAGCGTGAAGAAGAAGTCACTGTGGCCGCGCTCCACCGAGTGCGAAGGCCGTGGCTTCTGAGGACACAGCCCGGACACAGCCACCTTGATGGAAATTCATGTGGCCCATAGTTCGAAGTTTCCATTCTCTTCGGTTCAGTATTCAGCATTGCGAACCCGATACGGTAGTCTTTAGGTTTGCGGGGTTGCGGGTTACGAATAGTGTAGGTGCTCTTGAACTTGTGCCTGCGGGCTGAGACTAGGGATCAAGGTTGGT
>CAJNJA010019471.1:0-10227 GCA_905231915.1 Symbiodinium necroappetens
GATCTTGACAGTTCCGAAGCTTTTTCGCTTCGTGTTTTTTCCTTTCACGTGTGTTTTGTGGCTTAGGGTAGCTCTGCGCTGTCTTGCACTGCACATCCTTAGCGACTGGCTCAGCTGCATGTCGCATGCATAAATTTAAAGCACGCCATGGCATGTGCGCAACACTAGGAGCCAGCACTTCCACTTTGGGTACAGCTTCTCTTGCACTGCATTTGTAGGAGGACTGGTAGGCTGTCACGCCAGCACGCACTGCTCGGCAGATGGATCTATCAACAGCAGATCCCGTTGAGGACTGTTCTAGCACAGCACCCGAGCCTTCCCAAGAATCACCTGTACCCACGCAGCAGGGCATGCAAGATGGGCAGATACACCACTTGCAGGCTCAGATCGCACATCTTGAGGCACGCATAGCCAAGCTTGAAGAGGACAAGCAGTGGGCACTGCAACGCCTGCTCCCTCTTCACCCCGCATGGCACCATATCTGCAATCCCTTTTCTTTTATTGTGCACCGCATTGCCGCACTTGAAACATTAGCTTGCAGTAACCTCAACGCATTGCAGGCATTTGCGAATAGACCTGACCCGTTTGCACCTGCAAGTTCCATCCCGGTTGACTAATACCTGTCGCGCCGCATGCTCAGCTCTGCAGTAACCCCCATTTGCCTTCCCGCCTACAAAGACAAAATTAACCCTGTCAGGTCGACTGATCGTCTACATGCTCTGCAACAACGCAAAGCATACCCGCCTGCACCTTGGTGAGCTCTAAGCTGCAGGTCTCTTAAGTCTTTGCATGCACTGCCCGTTGCACAACAGGAATAGCTCAGCGTCATCGAGCCTCGGGCTCCAGTGGGGGTAGGGAAGCGGGTATGACCCCAGACAACCCCTGCCCCCGCAACCTTCAAGTCCTCGACATCAAGAGTCTCTAAGGCATAGCAACTACACTGCAATAGGCAACGCCTCGCACTTTCACATACTCTAACTTTTCGCATAGCAACGCACTCGCATGGATGCAATGATATCCGTGGGCGCAGCACTCGGTATCCTCGAAGCCAGCTCGGATTCCGAACTTGCGCCTGCACTTCTGCAGCGCCCAGACCTGACGCAACGCCTCCGCGCACTGGTTGGCACCGCGCAGCCTCGCACCGCGCCGGCATCGCAAAGCACAGCGTCTGCATGTGCAGGGCACGACCCTGCGACGCAGCAGGCGGCACCGCAGTCGCAAGGCCCGCCTGCGGCCCCGCAAGGAGCACCGCAAACTGCAGTGCCTGCTTTCGGCGGAGGCACGGTCTATGTGCACGCAGTTCCCACATGGAACGTGCCAGGCCCGCCACCGCAAGAGCAAAGCACTGCACCTGCATTCAGGCCAGATCCCTGGGAGGAACACTGGCGCACCGCACCCCGCACGGACTGGGCCGATGCATTTGATGATGACTCTGGCTGGCAACGCAAAGGCCAACGCCCGCACAGCAAAGGCAACCGCAGCAAGGGCCATTACGACGACTATGATGAGCGTCGCGCACCGCAACCGCCTGCAAACTCCTGGGGCAAAGGCGCAGCCGAGCCCTGGGAGCACCAGCCTGCACAGCAACGGGAACCCTGGGAGATGGGTGGCACTGCACCGCCCGAGCCCGCACCGCCCACGGTTGAGATGAAACCGAGCACGCAAATTCGCACGCAAATCCGCTGGAGCCAGCAAGGCAAGCCAATCTTTAAGAATTCCAAATGGAATTTGGCTTGCGCCTGGCAGTGCACCCGCACGCATTGCAGACACGGTCGGCCACCGTGCGGATTCACTATCACGAATCCGCTGGCCGACCGGCATACATCGCATGCATGCAGCCTTTGCATGAAGGACGACGGTGCATAGCACCGCAACGCACCGCAGGAAAGAGAAAAAAGCCGCTGCATGGTGACCGCAAGCCTCTGCCTGCATCGGCCTTTTTTACCTTGGGCTCTGCGTAGCACCTTCATTCTGGGCCAAGGCCGCACCGCAAGCACTTTTTTGGCAAGGCTCGCATGGCCACAAAATCTGCTTCGCGAACGGGCACGCCACAACCTCGCACAGGTTTGGCTTTCCATCGACGAGGTCCAGGCACGCAGGTGCTTTCGGCCCCGCACCTACACCGCATGTTATTTTCTCTGCCCTCGCATAGCATCAGTCATGCACTAGCATGCCCAACCCTCGACCCTAATCCACGGCCACCAGGTGCACAACATCGACAAGGCTGGGTCCTCAAACTCGCTGCAGGTGCACGTGTTTCGCTGTGAGTGGGTTTTTCTGACTTTCTGCATTGCATGGCATCTCAAGTCCAAACTCTCGCATGTGCAAACTGGGCAGAGCATCACTTTTCAGTACCTGAGTCTAGTTGTGCATGCATGTCTGAGAGCAATGGTGACGAACTGGACACCAGCAATGCACAGGAGGTAGAATCGAGCGAGGAAACACCACCCAGAGTGGTGGTCAAAAGGTATCGCAAAGCCACCCCCCACAGCATGGCACAGACACAGCAACCAAGCTCCGGCCAGCAGCATATGGTTACCTCGACTCCAGCCCCCCGTCTCATGCAAAGCAAGCCGAAGTTCGGACCCAGTCCCAGAGGACACGCTCCTCCTCGTTTTGCAATTAGCCCCTACCCCCTACCAGCAACCCTCCGCACGCAAATGCACATGACAGCGCATTGGCACGATCGCCTACAACCCCACGAAACAACCTACAGACCCAAGCTACCTCCCTTCGCAAAGGGGCCCCCCTTAGCCCTTCCACAGGGCATCGCAACACGACCGCGCTGCAGCATGCCAGACCTCCGTACAGGAGGAAGACCTCTGCCACAGCCTCGGCCGACCCCACGCAGCCTCATGTTTCGACGCCCGGGCCCAGCATCGCCACCCGCAACCAGCACGTCGCAAACACAGTTGCGCGGTGAGGCTCCGCACCGCAAGCAACCAACAGGACCCAGGCACACAACAGCTGCAGCGACGACGCAGCGCGCAATGCCGCTATCTCCGGCACCTGTCCGCGAACAGGCCCCCACGACAACAAAAGCACGCAATGCCGCAGCCCGCAAGCTCGCAGAACAGACCTTCATTGACCTGGTCAATAGAATTGGCCCGGCATGCGAAGCCTTCTCGCAACTCAGTGCATCAGCAAACTTTGCATCGCACCTACGCCGGCTGGTGGCACCTTTTGCAGTTAGTACACTGCAGCGCTACCTCCGAGCCAGCCACGTTTTCGTGGATTTTATATCCACTACACCATCGCAAAGTGGCAAGCCATGCCTTGGCAACATCCCAGTCTCGCTTCTGGCGGATTACATGATGGCATGTTCCGCAAGCAAAGAAGAAGACCGCGAAGTGCACATGATGAGCCCCGTATCCAGCGCTAAAGCACTTCGCTGGGTTGCCAAGACCCTGCAATGGCAAGCATTGTCAGAGGCAGTGTCATCTCCTGTCATATCAGCATATGGCAGGCAATCGCGCGAATACCACCGCAAGGAAGCGACTCCCCTTCCTATGGCACTGCTTGCATGCTGGGAACGCACTGTCTGCTCAGCAGAAGCACCCCTCACTACCAAGCTTTTCTTGGGCGCCGTTCTGCTCTGCACGCATGCAAGCCTCCGCTTCGGCGATGCACAAAGAATAGAATGGACTACACTGCAGCTCAGTGCGCAGGGGTTGCACGGCACGGCCTATGCAACCAAAACCACGAAATGTGGGCAGCCGTTTGCATGCACTTGGCACGGAATCACCGGCAGATGCATACACTCTTCATGGCTATTGCAATGGTTGTCCTGCCTCGTAGAGGTAGGCACGCAAGCCGACCTAGAGCCAGATTTTCTCTTCTTTCATGCAGATTTGGGATCGCACAAGCACCCACAAGTGTTCCCCTCCAGCTACGCGCACGCACTGCTCTGCCTCAGATTTATGGCACAACAAGCCGGACTCTCAGAGCCGGAGGCGTTTGCGCTCACACTGCATAGCATGAAATCCACCATGCTGGCGGCAGCCGCGCAAATTAAGTTCGACGAGCACGCACGCCTCGCACAGGGACATCATCGGGACAGCCTCCGCCTCTACAGCCGCAATGACACTCTAGAAGCACTTCGACTCCAACGCGAGTTAAGCACGCAATTGGCTCAAGGATGGAGACCGCAACGCAGCATGGCCAGAGGCGGCGCAGCCCCTGTACCCGAACCACCTTTCAGCACACCACCGCAGCCCCCGCAGCAACTGCTAGACTACGAACAGCTGCAGGCAGGGACATGGGCAGTCTTCACATCACGACACGAAAGCCTGCACCGCGACACCGGCACCCAGCCGCCCGAGACAGACGAACTGCAGAGCACACGTTCTGACACCGACTCAGAAGCAGAATTGGTGGAGAAGTATGCGCGGGCACGCACGCAAAGCTCAGAGGAGGAATCTGAGGAGCCTACTGCTCCCGCACCGGATGAGGAGCTTTTCGTCTGCTCGGGGCCCTGGAACGCCCTTCACAGCCCCACGCGCAGCTCGCATCTAGAATATGAACTACTTTATGGATCTAATCCGCGGCACGCAGACGTGCTCATAGCCGCCTGCGGTGCAGACCTGGGCTCCATGCCTGTGGTCATTCAGACTCATGACCCGGTTTCAGCATGCAGGCGCAAAGCGTGCATGCTCGCCCGAGCAAGCATGCAAGCATAAACATCTCCCTGCCCACCCGCTCCCGACGATACTGCCCAGGTGCCGACTACGCCGAGAGGCCCCTGGGGTGGACAGGGCTCCTTTTTCTTGTCTGCGCTTGCATTTCTCGCATGCTTTCATGTTCCTGCACGCTTTGCACTGAGCGCATCCCGCAAGCCAAGTGGCTCAAACACAATCACAAACAAACAGTGCAGACCTTTCAAAAACAAGTAGTCCTGTAACTTTCTGCCGCACCGCACCGCTAGGCATGGCCACGCAATCTGGGGCGGACGCACCTGGAGGGGCACCGCACTCTGCACACGATGAGCTGAACAACGAAGAGGGGCTGCAGCGCATCCTGCGGGAGCTCTGCGTACCACCAGCAATGCACCAGGCATTGCGAGCGCAGGGCATATGCTGCATCGCAGATTTTGCCTACGCTTATAACAGCACCGCCGACCTCGACAACTTTGCCGCGTCCAAGGACGAGGAGTTTTGGACGGCGCTGCAAGTGACCGAGCAACCGCTGCACAGCATGCCCATGGCGCGCCTGCGCCGCGCACTGGTGCAAGCGCAAATCCGCGTCAAGGCCTACGAGGCAGAGACGCATCGCACAGAAGAGACCGCACCGCAGAGCTCGGCACCTTCTTCCAGCACAGCACCGCCCACGGACTCCTGGGTGGAGCACGCACCGCAACGCCTAGACAGCGACACCGTGGCAAAGCTCACTGCAGAGTTTAAGGAGGCCTATCCAGGAGAGCTTCTGGATAGCGCAAGCACGCCAAGCATTCGCCTGCTCAGCATGGTGCACGCATGGTTTAAAGACCCGGCACAGCCCCGCATCAAGTACATTCCTTGGCAATTTCGCATGTCGCAACGCCAATACACCGAGATCATTGAGGCCAAGGCGCACCGCATTGTTCGCACTGAGGCACAGCTCATCAGCACTGCATTGTTCGACGACACTCCGACGCTCAGCATTGCAGAGGTCAACATTAACGAATCGTGGCTGCAAGCAAAGCAGCGCATCTTTAGCAACGCAATAGCACTGTGCAAAGGAGCACACCTGGCAGTGCTCAAAGCCTTCGACAGCAAAGTCTGTGAGCAATGCACGCAAGTTTGGAAGCCCGGTCACGGGCTCCGCAACGTGAGCACCGAAGAAATGCTAGATGCAGACCGCAAGATCTGGCGCAGCATTGCCACGCTTGTCGAGGAGCAAGGCTTCAGCCTCGACGAAGCACTGCACGAAATGACGCATGTCCGCGGCGACATTGCCACTCTCATGCAAGCACGGCCCCGCATGCCGGCGATGCCGCCCGCACTGCATGCACCTTACACGCCGCCAGGCCCTCCTAAAGGGCCTAGGAAGGGCACCGGCAAAGCAGGCAAAGCAGACAGCCCGAACAGACCGCAACACACTATCGACAAGCATCAGGCACAGCAACTAGAGCGCGCCATGCAAAACTTGCAAATCACGCATGGCAAAAAGACGCTCTGCCTGCGCTACAACAAGACGCAATGCAACAACGCCAACTGCAAGTACGAGCACCGCTGTGCCATCAAGATGCCGAATGGCCAAGCATGCGGCGGACAGCATCCTGCACACAAGCACCGCTTTAAGCAACCACGCAGCGGCACCGACACCGAAGGCACTGCCAGCACAGCAACGTCTTGACACAGCCGGGATGAGGCCCGCGGGAGCCTGTCCTCGGCGGGTGCTTCCCCGCAGCACCACAGTGACGCACAGCACCGCACCAGCGCAAGCACGCCTCACGCACCGCAACGGCTTGGACCCGAGCACCGCAGTCGCTCGCCGGAGCTGCCTAGAAGCCGAGCAGAAGAAAAGAAGCCTAGTGCAACGACTTCTGCAGAGCATCGCAAACGCTTCTTCTTTGCATGCATAGACTCCGACAACCACGAATACTCGCAGGCTGTGGTGGACAGGCACTTGCACTGTTTATCCCCCCAGCCACGCACAGCCAGATGGACATATTGAAGGACCCTGCAGAAGCACACAAGCTCCTGCAGCTAGCATACTCCGGCCTGGTAGGACTGCTGTGGTGCGACGCCCTGGAAGAGGTGCGAGACGAGGACATCCAGCAGCGTCTCCTGGACATCACTAAAGCAGTGCTGGAAACGGCAGGGCACTTTTTCATCACTCTGCCAGCGCACCTGCCAGACTCCTGGCGCGCACTACTGCAAGAAAGCAACGCACATTGCTGGCAGCTACCAGGCCCGCACGGCACCAGACACGCAGTGTCGTCCTTGCAAGAGATCGCTCAGCTGCAAGGCACAAGGATATCGCCGCAAGCTGCAGCGGACTTGGCAACTCTGGTCGTCTCGCCAGGAGCCTCGGCTTCTGTTCCCTGGCAGGACTTTGGACAGCATTGCTCAGGTCCTTTTCAGCCTCGTCGCCCAGCAGTTTGCGACGGCGCGGGCCTTAACAGTGCTGCAGACAAGTCAGTCCCGCAAGGCAACGCCAAGCTACAAGCATTATCTGAACAGTGGATACAGTACCTTGCATCGGAAAATCTCCTACTGCACCTTGTGGAGCACATACACGAGGGCAAGGATGCACACCCCTTCACCGAAGAACAACAGCAACGCATTACCAGCATCGCACACGAAGCTCTGCACCCGGGCTGCAGCAGTGAGGAATGTACGCATATATCGCAAGGCCAACCTTTCAGACTTGCGCTGCTGCGCCTTTTTGCAAAAGCCACGGGAGATCCCGACACAGGTTTGTGTGAAATGTTGGAAGAGGGCGTCAGCACAGGCATCTTTGAGCCCATACCATCAAGCATGCAATGGGTGCAGCAACAGCACCCTATCGACGACGCAGACCTAGATGGCATGCACCTCCTGCACTGCCAAGGCAACTGGACGCAAGCAGAGAAAAACCCGCAGCTCTTAGATGAGCTGGTCGCAAAAGAAATAGAGCAAGGCTGGGTGAAACCCTTCGAAGGCACCCTCGCAGACGCAGAAGCACGCTGGCCGCAACGCACTGCAATAGGCAAGCTTAACATTGTCATGGCAGAAGGCCGAGACCCAAGGTTGGTACTCGACAGCTCTGTCTGCAATGCAAACGTCAAGAGCAAGATACCCGAAAAGCTTGCAATGCCATCGGGGCTCGACGTTGCACGCACCTTCCAGCACGAAGACCCGCACGGCTCCTTCGTCGCAGTCTCCCTGGACTTCAAGGCAGCGCACAAAGGCATAAAGCTACGCACCGAAGACCAGGGATGCATGCTTTTCCGCATAGCAGACAAGCTCTACCATTATGTAGTGTGCCACTTTGGAGCACGCTTTTCGGCATATTGGTGGCAACGCCTCGGAGCAATGCTCCTACGCATAGTGCATGCACTTTTGGGCAAGCATGCACACAGAGCATGGATATACGTCGACGATTTACTGGCCTTGCTTGCCCGCAACGCATTCGTCGAACAGCTCGCACTGCTGCTATGTTTCCTCACCGCAGTGCACGCACCAATCAGTTGGAAAAAGGCGCAGCTTGGGCATGAAGTGACATGGTGTGGCTGGACCTTCAATTTTGATTTTGAGACGGTCCAGTTGGCAGCAGGCAAGCGAGAAAAACTACAGTCGCAACTGCAGGAGTTGGCTAGCAGCCGCAAGATTCCTCGCAAGCTCCTGGAAAGGGCGCTCGGCTTACTCATGTGGGCGACGACGACATGCCCGCAGCTCCGCCCATATCTGGCACCGCTGTACCGAGACTTGCACAGCGGCAGAGGCACGTTGCACAGCATACACGCCTCGTCATGGCAGACATTTCTGGACGCCCTGGACGACGACGCAGTTGTCAGAAACAGGCCGGCAGGCATGTGGCTTCCTCTAGGAGCCAAGCTCCTAGAAGTAGGAAGCACCACAATTACCGGCAAAGCCTCCGTCCCACGAGTGCCCCCCTCGCACAAGCCGCAATGGGTACGACTGCAGGACCCGAACCGCAATGAGCTCCACTTGCGCAACGAAAGCAGAGCAGCCCTCACATGGCTGTCGCAATGCTTCGCATCGTCCAGAATCCGTTCCCTCAAGCAATATCCACTCATGCACTGCATGGCAGCGGCCGACGCAAGGGCCGATGGCAACTTGGTAGGCATTGGGGGATGGATCAGCACGGCCACTCAGTTCGCGTGGTTTGCAGAGCAATGGGATATATCAGAGGTGCGCAGACATTGGCCACAACTGGTTGAAGCGCCGCAAAAATATATCGCATGCTTCGAAGCCCTGGCTCAACTTGCCCTTGCGATGGTGGCCAAAACACGCCTGAAAGCCAAGCACTGGAGGTTCGTACTGCCAGCGGCCTGTGACAACACCAGTGCAGAGGCAGGGATCAACAAGTTGTTTACCACAACGCCACCGCTCAGCGACTTCCTCAAACTGGTGGCAACGTGGTCCGCATGCAACCACGTCAACATGCAAATTACGCACATTGCAGGCGAATACAACACTTGGGCAGATGAGCTCAGCCGCAATCGCCTCCACAGATTTTCGCATAGAATGCATGAAAGGACGGCAATGCCTCTTCTCATGCTGGCAGCGCCGCTAGGCATAGCACACTTGCACCCGGAGGACGCCTCCTGGCATCGCAGCTGGCACGCATAAAAAGTTAGGCAGATCTGCATGGATTCCTTCAGCATTTCCTGTCTGGCAGGCAGCTCCTGAACCGCACGCGGGGGGGGAGAACAGTCAGCGGTATGCTCGGAGCTAAAGAGGGGGCACAAAAGCCTAGCAGACTGAAGACTGCAAGACTTCGATTCCGAGCATACCATGACAAAAGAGAGTGCGTGTCCGTGCTTCCTGCTTTAAGCTGTAGACAGTCGCTAAGGAAACTAAGCTTACAGAACGCTTCGTGTTTTTTCCTTTCACGTGTGTTTTGTGGCTTAGGGTAGCTCTGCGCTGTCTTGCACTGCACATCCTTAGCGACTGGCTCAGCTGCATGTCGCATGCATAAATTTAAAGCACCCGCCCTCCACACCCTGAAAACACCGCAGGTGACCTCTGAACCGAACAGTTAGCCGCATAGCATCGCACATGCGTCTCACCTAGCACTGGGGGCACAAAAGCCTAGCAGACTGAAGACTGCAAGACTTCGATTCCGAGCATACCATGACAAAAGAGAGTGCGTGTCCGTGCTTCCTGCTTTAAGCTGTAGACAGTCGCTAAGGAAACTAAGCTTACAGAACCGTTGAGTTCAGCCGCATGTTTTGTTTTGCTTTACAGGGCTCCGCCCAAATGCCGCGCCCCTGCGTGGGCCCCTAGGAGCTCGCAACTCATGAGGGCCTCAAATGCACTGTAAATTTTGCAAACTGTTTGTGTAGTTTCAGTTTAGAGCCCTGCGTATGCTTGCTTCTTGGCATAAGCAACCTTGAGCAGTTAGGATTTGGAAGCGCTGCTAGGGCTTAAAGCTTCAAATTTTTGTTTTAGTGCTAAAGGCAACCGAGGCGGCTGTAAGCTTCAGGTTGTGGATTTATGGCTTAGAGTTTAGGGTTTAGGGTTTAGGGTTACGGTGTAACGCTTCGGCTTCATCCAGGTGCTTTTGCCAGGAGGGCTA
>CAJNJA010019473.1:202-10226 GCA_905231915.1 Symbiodinium necroappetens
GGGTATTAGGGTTATAGGGTTTAGGGTGTAGGGTACATTTAGACTGTAGGGCCTAGGGTTTTGCGGGTGCAGTTCGGGTGCAGGGCGAAGAGTGACAGTGTGTGTATGACTGCCCAGGAACTATTACGGGATACGACTACCCCACTAGTCAGACCTCTGCCTCTATACTAGGATTTGGTGCTTAGGGCACCTAGCGCGAAGGGGTTGGGTCGGAGTTTAGGGCGTACAAAGGGCCTTATATAGAGAGTGCAAATTCCATAGTCGGAAGCCATACTGTAAACCCGAAACCCTCAACCTTGCAACTCAAACACCGAAACCCTATTTCCTGAACCGCCGGCCCTAAACCTGGACACCCCTGACCTACTGCTTCCTAAGCACACCATGCCACCCAAGACGCGCGAACAAATAATATCTACATCCGCACAAAAGGCATAAGAACTCCAAACCCATGGCACGAAAAGAAAGAGCAGAAAGCTTTAAATGCTTTAATTCAATCCTAAACCCTAAACCCTAAACCCTAAACCCTAAGCCTTACTGCAATGCTACCCAAGAGGCACGAAGGTCGGCCTGCCCGATGCATCGACCGTTGGCATCCACATCGCCGCGCGGGCCGCGGACCGCCTCAGGGTGCGCTGCTCCCGGGTTTAGGGTCTTCGCACCAATTTAGGGTCTAGGGTTTAGGTGTCTTCGGGTTCATGGTTTCAACACCGTAGCAACAAGCCCTTAAAGACACGCCCTAGATTCAGGTGTCAGTGCAAGATGAAGTACCCAAAACCTTTGAACCCAAAGACTGAACTTCGGAGGCCATGGGAAGAGAATAAAAGCCTGGATGGTGGTCGGGTGTAGTTTTCCGGGTTTAGGGTCTAGGCTTTCGAAACCTTCTGGAAGATCGAAAGCCAAGCAAAGCGGGCTATGGCCTAAGCTGTGGATTCAAGCTTTTGAGGGCGTACACCAGACATGAATGAGAACTGCGGGTCTCCGTGAAAAGCGGCTCCATTACGAACACTACTTGCAGGATGGGGGGAATTAGTAAGCAGCTTATCATGGCTCAATTCATAACAAACCTGGTTGTTGCTGTGACTACATGAAAAAGACTCACACCACATTGGCAAGGCAGGCGTGGAGGAAACAACACCACGCACTGACAGAAGACCTTTCCCGCCTTCGCTAAACCCTTTAGCTTTAGATGCAATTCCTAAATTTTCTGTTGATTGAATTGTCTGACTCAAAAGCGAGACTTGCCCGATTCACAAAAACCAGTCTTTAGTCCGTCTGCGAATGTAACTCTGTTTGAAAAAAACACTGCGCAACAGAAGGTGCATTGCTGTTCCATTCCAGCCCCCAAAAGAAGCTGTTCAAATGCACTGTGATGTATGCGCAAGGCGTTGCAAGAAGCTCATGCAGATGCAAGCGAAACTAGCAAGACTCCCATGTCGTCCACAGCGGTCCGCGATATCTTGCGCGTGTCGCATAAATAGCAGTGCCTATCATTGTCGATGGGACTGTGGCGTTCGACATGCACGGTTGGGCTTCCCAGATGCAGAGCTTGCGCCCGAGATGCATGGCACCAAACAGTTTGCATCTCGAAAACCGATCTGTGCCGGTTGAGCCAGTACGTTCTGCATCTCGGAAACCGACCTGTGCCGGTTAAGCCAGGATTTTACTATTTTACTACTTACCACACTCCCAGTCGTTTGCATCTCGAAAACCGACCTGTGCTGGCTGAGCCAGGATTTTACTCTTTTACTGTTTCGCTATTGTACTGCTGTACTAATTGCTATTTTAATATTTGTGTACTATACTATTCTACTATTGACAGTTTTATTATGTACTACTTTGCTGTTTACTATTTTACTGTTCTACCATGCCCGCACCTAGCCTAGCCCTTTGCATCTAGAAAAGCAGACTGTGCAGACTGTGCCGGTTGAGCCAGGACCTTACTGTTTTGCTATTTACCTATTTCACTACTGTACTACTGTACTATTTACTGTTGAACTAGTTCACTACTACTGTACTGTTTACTAGGTACTCTTTTAAGAGTTCCGCCGTTTTCATCTCGAAAACCGACCTGTGCTGGTTGAGCCTGGATGCTTCTAGTTACTACTTTGCTATTGCACTACTGAGTTACTGTATTTTTTGTACTGTTTGCTGTTATACTGTTTCTTGCTATACTGCTGTACTATTTACTGTTTTGCTGTATACTACTGTACTGTGTACTATCTACTATTTTACCAGTCTACCACGCCCCCAGCCGTTTGCATCTCGAAAGCCGACCTGTGCTGGTTGAGCCAGGTTTTTACTATTTTATTACTTTGCTGTTTCACTACTGTACAATTTTACTTTTATACTATTTAACTATTTCGCTTCTATACTATTGTTCTAATTACTGTTTTTGTATTACTACTGTACTGTTTACTTCTTACTATTTTACTGGTCTACCATGCCCCCAGCCGTTTGCATCTCGAAAACCGATCTGCGCCGGTTGAGCCAGGATTTTGCTATTATATTATTTTACTGTTTCAATACTACACTACTGTACTATTTACTGTTCTGCTTTTTCGCTACTATACTATTTTATTATTGACAGCTTTACTATGAAATATTTCACGATTAACAATCTTACTATTCTACCACGCCCCCACCCGGCCGTTTACATCTCGTAAACCGCACTGCGCCGGTTGAGCCAGGATTTTCATATTTTACCATTTTACCATTTCACTACTGTACTACTGTACTACTGTACTATTCACTGCTTTAGTGAACTATTGTAACATTTGCTGCTGTACTATTTACTATTTTGCCAGCCTACAACGACCCCAGCTGTTTGCATCTCGAAAACCGACCTGTGCTGGTACTGTATTACTATTTCATTACTGCACTAGTTTACTATGAAACCATTTTCCTATTCACTACTATACTATTGTTTTAATGTACAGTTTTACTATGTACTACTGTACTGTTTACTGTTTGCTATTCGACTAGTCTACCACGCCGCCAACCGTTTGCATCTCGAACACCGGCCGGTGCTGGTTGAGCCAGGATTTTACTATTTTATTATTCTGCTGTTTCACTACTGTACTATTTTATTTTTATACTATTAAACTATTGCACTACCATACTCTTGTTCTATTTGCTGTTTACTTCTTTCTACCCTGCTAGTCTACCATGCCCCCAGCCGTTTGCATCTCGAAAACCAAATTGCGCCGGTTGAGCCAGGATTTTATCACTTTTTCTATTTTACCGTTTCACTACTGCACTACTGTACTATTTACTGCTTTACTATTTCACTACTCTACCATTGTCCTATTTGCTGTTTTACTGCTCACTACTCAACGAGTCGACCACGCCCCCAGCCGTTTGCATCTCGAAAACCGACCTGTGCTGCCTCAGTCAGGATTTTACCTTTTCTCGACTGTACTATTGTACTATTTACTCTTTACTATTTCAGTACTGTACTATTCTACTACTGACAATTTACTATGTACTACTGTACTACTTTACTATTTACATGTTTACTATTTTACTACGACCCCAGCCCTTTGCATCTCGAAAACCCACCTTTGCATGTTGAACCCCAAAGCAGGCCACAAAGTTTGCATCTCGATAACCGACCTGTGCATGTTGAACCCCAAATTCGCATGTTGAGCCAGGGAATCCCGTTTCGGCGATGAACCAAATCAAAAAGAAAAATGTCCTAAAATGATGCAAGTTCGGTGAGCCTGGGAAATGATTTGGTTCCAACTTGTGGAGGGAAAAACTCGGGGCGTGTGGCATACCTGTCAAGAAACATAGATACTCACTAGTCATGATGTCGGCAACACATGTTTGAACATGCACGTTGCCCGTTATCAGGGTCAATGGATCTTGCTTTCGTAGTGGATAAGATTGCGCACTACTCCAATGATGATGCTGCTCACTATCCTCGCTTCCACGCAGCAAGCCCGAAAGTTGTCGGTAGAATCCATTGAGGGTCTGAGTTAGTCCGAGACCACTGACACGTAAGCAGATGAAATCAAGTGATATCTAGAGCACGGTTCCCCGTAACACAGTGCCTGTGATCGGGCTACAAGACGAACTACGCAGTAGGTCATGACTAATGTAGGAGCCAGATTACGACACCCTGGCCCTATAACACGACAATACTTGGATGCATATAAAGAGCCCCAATCAAGACCCAAGGCTTCTTAATCAGGATTCCTATAGTACCTCTGCCCTCTGGCTTGGTTGTAAGAGTGCAGGCCAGGGTGCTCTGCGAGAGCGAGTTTGCGACAAGGGCTCTGTGGTATCTCTCGTTGTTTCTGAGTCTTTCCTCTGAAATATCACAGCGGACACATGCTTGCCATAGGCGGCACTGACTCTATATGATCTTCGGCTTTAGGGTGTATTGTTAAAGTTTACCCTTAGGTTCGTTAACACCAAAGCACAGAAAGGATTTGCGGGCAGATCCTTTAATGGGGTTTGGGGTTTGGGTAGCCCCTGTCCATCATCAAACCCTCAACCCCTAGCCCCAGCATCTCAACACATTACGAACCCGAAAGCCTGCACTGTAAGCCGCGAACCCTGAACCCTGAGTCCCCAAACAGTATTAAACCCAGAGACGTCCGACGAACAAAAGAGCACTGAGCCGTCAATAATTGTAAAGGACAACAAAATGAAATCGTCAGGCAGTCATAGTTAGTTCGCAACATTAGCTCCGTGCCATGCGCCATGATGGCTTTACAAAACGTCGACAACCCGAACAATCCCACGCCCTCTGTCACCTAACATAGGGTAAGACCCGATGACACGCAGAAGCATGGCATCACCTGAAAACCCTTGTGATACCCGGTGAGACTTTGGACAGAAGTCTGACCACCCCAAACCCTAATCCCTGAACCTCGAAACCCTAAACCCCTAAAACCCCTAAACCCCTAAACCCTAAACCCTAAACCCCGAAACCCTAAACCCCTAAAACCCCTAAACCCCTAAACCCTAAACCCTGAACCCAGAGACTCCAGTAGCCCTTAGTTAAGGAATAGACCTGAAATCATATGAGGGATCCTACTGTAATTTAAAGTATATTCCTTAATTAAGGGCTAGTGGAGTCTCTGGGAACAGCCATGTGAACCCCTAAACCCGTAGACCCTAAACCCTAAACTCTAAACCCTAAGCCCCTGAACCCCTAAACCCCTGAACAGCCATGGGCCGGACGACAGTTCAGCGCCACTGTCTTCGAAGCATTGCGCCAAAACGAGGAAGCTAAGCGGGTTTAGGGTTTAGGGTTTAGGGTGGTGCGTGGGTAATTCTCTACATTAGAGGTCCTCGTTTAGGTCCCAAAATTAGTACGGCACCCTTATAAAAAGGTACCTGTCATTTCGACTCCTTGCAGACCCTAATATAGAAGTCTCAGGAACTACCGATCTATCTAAGTTATAATATGATGTTAATTACTGACTTTGGATCTAGCTGCACTTCATAACACAATCGATGTGAGATTAAGGGGCTGTTGTGGTGATTCTGCTTAGTGTTTTGGGATGGAGCTGAGGCTTTAGGGGCTGAAACGTGGGATTCAGGGTTTCGGGCATTGGGACTTACGACTTTAAAGGTGTAGGGCTCCAAGGGCTTGGTTTGAATGGTAGAGGAAGCTTAGTTCGTAAAGATTGTGCTGGTCTCTTGAGGCCTCAGCAAAGGTTCGTGGTCTTATCTGGTGTGTTGAAGGCTTGGGGTGGAAGGGCCTGGGCGGGCAGATGCGAAGGTGAACTCTCTCTATCTCTCTCTCCTTCGCTTTCTCTCCGGAACTCGGGTGCCGGACATTCTGTACTTCTAGCCGGAAACCCTAAGAAAGACGAGCGGCCCTGAACCCAGAACCCAAAACCTAGACCAATAAGTCTAGATGACTGCAGAGCATCACCTCTTGGGAGGAGCCCATCTTGGACTTACAGTGAATCCCAAAAAGCTGGAACCATGGATTTAGGATGATTAACGCTAGGTTCCCTTATGCTTTACCTTGAGGGCATGAGGATAATGGCGTTCCCTATAAGATGCCGCAAACCTAACTTAAGCCCCTTCGAAACAAAACAATACTAAAAGTTAAATCATCCCTCAGTGTGCAGTGAAAATCAAATTAGAACACAATTCCTTCCAAGCTGGACTCGACTATAAGCAAGCTACAGCGGAGGAAACACCCCGAAACCCTAAACCCTAAATCCCAAAACCCCAAAACCCCAAAAAACCGTGAATCCTCAACCCCTAAACCCGAAACTCGCAAGCTCGCAGAGTCATGAACGTCCTTTCGTATCTTGGTTTTTTTCGGGAGGCAAGCAAGGCAGGGCGGGGCAGGGCAGGGCAAGGGCAAGGGCAGGGCAGGGCAGCCGGCAGGGCAGGGCGGCAGGGCAGGCGGCGGGGCGGGCGGCAGGGGTTGGGAACATTCTCCGTTGGCGGGGCGGCATCACTACAGTCCTCGTGTAATTCGGAGGTTTTACCCGCCCTCACTGTTCTGAAGAGACGCTCGGCCGGGGGCCTCGGTCGGAGCCTCGATCGCCTTGTTCAAACGCTCAGCAGCGCTCTCGGCAGTTTGGGGTTTAGGGTGATCAAGTCTTATCCGTACCTACTTGCCCCTCCAAGTAAACCCTGGTTTGGGGAATGCACGGTTTCTGCAACACGTAGGCCTCAAGCATCCTGTACAGCGAGAGTCTGCGGGCAGTCCGTCGGTTTAGCCCCGTAATCTCTGGTGTGCTCAAGCCCTTCCAGTTTCCGGCATAAGGCTGACAGCAGAACCCCACAACACTGAATGCTAAGCCGCGAAACCCTGAAAAACCGCTGCGAGAATGGGACTGCTAGCAGACTCTGCAGCTACAAAAGGCCTCGAAAACCACCCTCTCTGTGGTCGCTTCCTCTGTGAAGCAACCCGAATTCCCATAGCCTAAACTCTACGGAGTCTACACAAAATCCTAAAGCCGGCACAGCCCTCCTGCTCAGTCGAGGAAAAGCAGAGCACGCTGCTCTGGCGTAAGGCCTTGGTCGCTTTGGGAGATTGCAGGCTCGGAAAGCTGAGGGTTGTCGCTTTGAGCTGGGTTTGGGGTTTAAGGGTTTAGGGCTGAGGGTTTGGGTTTGGGGGCTTAGGAGTTGATGATGGCTTGGGAGTTTAGGGTTTGGAAGTGTAGGATTCACCAACACTTAGGGTCCAGGGTGCTGAAGTTTGCGGTGTTGAGGTTAAGGTTCAAGCTTCAGGGCGTTTGGGCTCTATACGGTAGCTCTTCACACCATATCGTCATCACATTTCTCCACGTCTTCTGTTCTCCGGATCCAGTTGACTGGGCGGGGATGTCTGAAGACTTTGATCGCACGGGCGTTTGGAGCCCGGGGGTCTTGGGAAAGCTGCTAAGCTCTAGAGTTCCCCGTTCGAAGAAAGCTCGACAGCTCCTTACTACCCCCAAACCCTAAACCCTAAAGCCTAAACCCTAATATGATGGTATCGTAACTAAACCCTAAACCCTAAACCCAAACCCGGCCCTCAACTCCCGCGCAACCTAGCCTTCTGAGGTCCTCTCGGAAGGGCACACGAAAGGAATAAAGGAGAGTCTCGGGGTTGCGGGGGCTAGGGGTTTCGGAGTTTACGGTTTGGGGTTTAGGGTTTGGGCTTTAAGGTTTAGCATTTGGGGTTTAGGGTTTGGGATTTACGGTTTAGGGTGTAGGGTTTAGGTTTCCAAAAACCTTCCACAAAACTTGACTTGTCAAACCTTGGGACAAACTCAATACAGAGGTCTGAATTCGTTCAAACAGCATCCAGTGACAGTTCCTACATGATGCTAGTTTTGTTTTCCACGAAATTGAAACTTGAGAAACTGTGCAGAACGGAAGTTACGGAATGTTCCCGAAGCACTCAACCCTACATTTCGAAAAAACAACCTTAAACCTAAACCTTAAACCCGAAACCCTCAACCCTAAACGTTAAACCCTAAACCCTAAAGCCTCAGCCCCTTTGCAGCTTAAAGCCCCAAAAGAGACCAAGCTGTGGGCTGTCAACGGAATCCTTGCTCGCGGCCTGAGGCTCCTCCCACTCGTCTAATGTAGGGTTTAGGGCGTAGGGTTTAGGGTTTAAGGTTTAGGGTTTTGGGTTTAAGGTTTAGGGTTTAGGGTTTAGGGTTCAGGGTGTAGAATAGGATCGTGGGCTCTTAATACTATCATTACACTCAGGGACCAACTAGATTAGGATTCTGGGCTTGTATAAACAGGGACCCGAGGGAAGAAGATTGGAAATTATTGAGGCTTCTATCTTGGGTAGTTCTCTAAATTAAGGTCCCTTTTGGGGGTCCTTGTTATAAGGGCGCCGTACTATATCTGGGACCTAGAAAGGGACCCCAATTTAGAGAACTACCCATATTATGATGTTGAGTCAAAGGCGTTTGGGGGCTTAGGGGTCAGGAGTTGAGGGCTTCTAGGGCTCAAGGTTCAGGATGTAGGGTTTGGGGTCAGGGGTTTGCGTCTGTTCGGGCTTAGGGTTTAGGATCTAGGGTTTAGGTTCAGGAGTTTAGGGTGTTAGGATTTCAGGGCTTAGGGCTTTGAGTTTACGGTTTCGTGCTTAGCATTTCAGGGACCGGTCTTGAGGCTACAGGATTTAGGATGGGGGCTTCAGGGTTTGGGGTTTAGGATCTTAAGGCTTAGGGTGTAGAGTCTGGAGCTTAGGCCTAGGATTCAAGAATTGGCTGGTGCTTAAGGTTTCAGCCTAAGAAAAAAGCAACTGAGGACTCCTTATTATGGCATCTTGACGAAGACTTCCAAAGCAAAGCAAGCTTGTTAAGCTGCCAGTAAGGTGAACATCCGAAGTGTGGGCTTAAGGGGCGCACGTTTAGACATGAGCTTTAAGGGCTGTTTCGGAGTACAAGTGTACGAGGGAACTCCCAAGAATAATCTTAATAACCCGCAAAACCCTAGACCCCTAAACCTTAAACAGTCTAAACCCGTAACCCCGGCGTCCGTTCGGGGGAATCATTGGTGCATGCCTCTCGCACACTGCCAGGCCTCCTAAGTAAGCTCCCACTGCACAGATGTCAGTGGATTTTGCAGGATGTATAATACATAAGTCGTTTATGGGCAGGTTCTGAACAGGCTTACAGAAGAGATGCTGACATACAGACCACCGTGCATCTCACCGCGAAAGCAAGATCACAAATCCTACATCTTATGCCCACCCTGCACACACAAAGTCCCAAATCCAAAAAAATAAGATGTCCAACCCTGCATCCTAAGCCTAAAACCTACACACTTGGCCCTGAATCAAACCCCTGTTTGTCACGGCGCCCTCAACTCCCAGTCGCCTTGGCCGGGGCGTAGCCGGACTCCTTCAGCATCTACCGCTTCGCGGCTCCAGGGCTCAAAGTGTAGGGATAAAGGTGAGACATGTACACGTGCACATGCGTATACATACACACATACATACATAGCTACCTACCTACTACCTCCCTACCTACCTACCTACCTACCTACCTACCTACCTACCTACATACATACATACATACATACATACTTACATGACATGACATGGCATGACATGACATGGCATTGCATGGCATGACATGGCATGGCATGGCATGACATGGCATGGCACGGCTTGACATGGCATGGCACGGCTTGACATGGCATGGCATGGCTTGACATGACGTATCATAACATAACATAGCATGGCATAACATAGCAAAACAGAACATAACATAACACAACATAGCATAAATTTCATAACATGTAGCATGGCATAACATAGCATAACACAACATAACATAACAAACACATACAATGCATACATACATTATATTACATCACATTACATTACATGACATCACATTACATTACATGACATCACATTACATTACATCACATAACAGTACATGCATAAATCATACAGACATACATACATACATTCATACATACATACATTCATACATTCATACATGTAAACATTCGCATGCATACCTGCATTCATAGTCACATACATACATTACATACATACATGCGTGCATGCATGCATAAATGCATACGTACATACATA
>CAJNJA010019475.1:6063-21583 GCA_905231915.1 Symbiodinium necroappetens
CAACCATGCGAAGCAAGCTCCATCCCACATCAACGGCATTCAACGGTGTCGAATTCCTTTACTCCCTCTTGGAGGTTGCTTCGATGTGGCCGTCAGGCAGTTGATGCAATTGATGCAAACACGAAATCTTCCGAGTTGAAGAAAGGTAAAACTTGCTGTCTGCACCGAAGGACTGTTTGCTTCTCGTCTGTTATCGTTGTTGTGACGAAGTTTGTTTGACGCCTTCCATGCTGTACTTGTTGTTCCCTGCAATGTTTGATGAGGATGTCGACATTAATTTCAAGCTGCGGACCAGAATCTTGCGGAAATCTACTCCGACTATTTTCAACCCTTCCTACAACAAAGATTACTAAGCACGTCACATCCCATTTTTTTGTGTGCTGAGTAGCGCCGATCAAAAGGTCCATCGAAGGTTTCGAGCAAACGGCGGCGTAGTGCGTGGATGGGCTGTGATGTGGAGCAATGCTTGCGGAGGATTCGAGAGAAATAAGATGAGTTTTTAGTTTGGCCTACTTACAGAAAATATTCGTAAGAGAGATAGATCGATAGATCTGTAATTGGAATGCACACAACAGCTCGAACCACAATATGTATACACAAACACAAACACACAAACACACACATACACACATAGACAGACAGACAAAGAGAATACTGGTGTGGAATATTGGAAATCTCATTACTAGATCGAATTAAGGTTAGGATACTGTCGTTTTCTCTCTAATCGTCTAGTCGTGTAAGCATCCCGGACCTTTTCATGAAGGCGGGAATATATCTATAATTAGCTATATATTTTGTACTTGTATATTTGGAATTACGATATGATAATAATTTGCCACATGAAGAGTACAAAGTATTACTATATGGTTAGTAAGTAATATGAATTTGATAGATTATTACTTCGTTTTTTGCAGAATTTTAATAATTTTGAATTGAGCTTCCGTTTGAGATTGAATTTCTTATTGAGATTGAACTTTATATTGAGGTTACGTTTCGTATTGAGATTTATATTGAGATGATATCGTCGATTAATTGTTATTTTTCGGATATATCTATTATGACTTATAATTTCTCTTTATTTTTAAATACTTTTCTATATTTTGATATTATTGTACCAATCACATTTTGAAATTAATATTATACTTAAGAAAGATTTTGGGAATAAATATATAATTCGCTCTATATATAAATATATATATTCACACCTTTATTATTATTTTTTCTCTCTTCTCTTCTTCTTTATGTTTTTGTCGCGCTTTATATTATAGGAAATAAACTCTAGTTTGTTTTTAAAATTATATTTTATTAAAGCTTCATACATTATTAAAGATATCGTACGAGACAATAGAATTGAAAAAAATTAAACCGGACTAGATATTTCTACGATAAGAAGAAATAAAAAATCGTTCTTGACCTTATTTTTCTTAATATCTTCTATTATTATTTTCAAGAATCGTCTTCGCACTCATATATCATTCGCGTATTTCATTATATATGTCTTTCCCGATAGATAAAGGCCATCACTAGACCTCTCAATATAACTTTCGAGGAATCTCTGAAATATCTGCTTTCTGTATCATCCGGAAAAGATCTTTATAACGATGATATTGTTGAGATCACCTCGGATAATTATTAAATTTGAGGTTGAACTACACTCCTTTGAATTTGCCTATTGAAGCATCTTTTCTATAAATATAGTCTTATTTTATTTATTGATATCCCTGGGAAAGTCCTCGAATATAAGGGCGATTCTATCATCTTCCTAAAAATAGAAGATATATATTAATATATCAAAGAGATTCGATATTATAAAGATAATCTTGAAATTATTATCATATATTATTTATCTGTTGCGTCTTGAGCTTCTATCCATCATTTCTTTATTCGTCTTATTTCTTCTTGGATATTTTCCGTTGAGATCTCATCCTCTAATCTACCTCCATGGGTTCCTCCTCCCTTTCCGTCTATTATTCTTCTGAATAATTATATTTTTGGCGACGGAAAGAATTGATTTAGGGGTTTCTGAATTTTTCTTCCTCAGATTCGTTGAATCTAGCTCGCCTCGGAGCTGTTGCTGATGTCTGTTATAACTGTTATTTTATTTCTACTTATTTGCTTATATTTTCTGATTATGGGAGCTCTGCTTCTCTTGATCGTCTATCATCTGCAGAAAAGTCAAGGCGTCTTCGTTCTGAATCTTGTTCCTTTCCATCTTCTTCTAAGTCGTTATTTTCCCCTCTCCCTATCTATTTTTGAAATTCTGATTTTGTCTCGCCCTATCCCTTTTCTATGACAACTAAATCTTAGAAAAATATATTCTATCTTCTCTTATTACGACTCTCGAATCTATATATATATATGAAATTTATTAAAAATCATATCTCTCTCATTTGCTATATAATAATATGAAAATCTATATAAATATAAAAGTCTTTCAAAATCCCAAGAATTACTATATTTCATATTACGACTTCGGACAGACAACCGTAAATTTACCGACGATTGAACAAAAATTAGGAATATCATAATTTCGTATTGATAATCATGCCATATAAAGTCGAGAATCGGATCATATAAATATAGAATTATATATATCAATTTCCATTTATAAAATAATTATCATTATTATCGAAGAATCGGTATTATCAGAAATAAAGAAATTCTATTTAGAGAAGAGAAAACGGGGCAACGCGGCGGCAAACCTTAAATCGGCGTTTCAATTATCAATAATGAAATATTTTATATTATATAATATTTTCGAAGAAGGCAACTCGCTCACGATCATGAATATCGATCAAGAAATTTGGCCTCCTACGGATCCCAGAAAGGCCTCCTATATACGAACAAGAATTATATAAAATTAATTAGTCGTAAGAGAATATTGGCCGTAGAAGTCTTCTGAATTTTATTGAGAATTGCCCTGAAAACCATATTATTGGGAATATATATATCCATTGTCCATGCCTTATCAGAATAAGAATATCAAGATCTTGCGGCGTGGCGATTATTTTCCCAGTCCTTATATCGCTCGAAATTTTATTGCTGCGAACATTTCTTCATAAATTACAGTTTTTATAAGCACGAGAATATCTTCCGAAAATTTTATTATCGGCTGCTTATCTATCTTTTCCTACCAAAATATCTTTTATCTCGTAATTTCTTAAAATCTTCTAAATTCCAGAAATATTATTCTATTCAATAAGTGCTTTACGAAAATTTCCGAATTATACATATCAAGTAAATATTCAAAAAAAATCCTTTTTTATTTTAGAAAATAATCTAATATATTCAATATATTCTTAAATTTTTTTCCAATTTTATCAGATCTTATATCAAATTCGATACAAAATTATTATCAAAGATTTGTTCGAATTCCTTCCAATAATATATCACTCTCCCCTAATACGATCTTTATTTATTTCTCCCCACGACTCCTAATAGAAAATAATAATATATAATACTTTCTCATATCAAATAAATAAAATTTTAACAATTATAACATACGAATAAAAAGAATAAAATATGAAATATATTTCTAATTAAGAAATTAATATTCATAAAATTCAATTGTTCTATAATAATACTTAAAACATTAATCGTAATAAATCTTTATATGAGAATGTCGGAAGATAAAAAAACAACGGGTCTTAGTCTTTATATTCAAGATCTTATTATTTAAAATATTCTATTGGAATCCCTTATTTTCAGAAATCT
Source organism: Symbiodinium necroappetens (assembly GCA_905231915.1). Lineage (NCBI taxonomy): Eukaryota > Dinophyceae > Suessiales > Symbiodiniaceae > Symbiodinium > Symbiodinium necroappetens. Next base: position 9,778 of record CAJNJA010019475.1, read on the forward strand.
CCATAAAATATATATTATATTCTAATATCGACAAAAACCCCTCCGAGACGAAATAGAAATCCAAACCTAGCAAGTTACCTCTTTAAATTTTTGCCACGGGGGAAAAGAATCCCATAGAATATAAGAGGGGGAGGAGGGAGAGGGGGCGAGGATCTAGCCTCCTCATATATATCCATATATATATATATCAGAAATTTTCATTTTTTCATGCTTATATTTATTGTCCAATATTCTATTTTCAAAAAAATACAAGAAGAAATCATGTATATTGTTTTATATATTTGTTCTTTTTAATTTTAATACCATGTCTCATATTATATATATATATATCTTAACCTTTTATTGCAGACAAATCGAATCAAGTTTGTTCAAGTCCGAGAATTTAGCATCTTCGATGATTGTCAATTGGAAGTATTGTAGGCCAGCTACAATCTCTGGGCAGATATGGATTTGACCATATCTATCTTCTCCGCACCCCTGTGCCAAGTGCGAACAAAACCCGAAGCCAAACTTCTGCTGGTTCCATGGTGGCCGACAGCACGAAGTGGGCCAAGGAAACTCATTGTGCGGTGGATGCAGCCCTCGTCAACCCCGGAGCACCATCCACGGGGCCTTGCCCCAGTTCGTTACGTTTGGAGGTGCGATGTGTCATTGCGCATGGAATCACTAAGGCCTTGCCAACCTGGAAGCCAACGCACGGCACCGGATGAGCTCATCTTAGTAAAAGCCAAGGCCTACCTGCTGAGGTGTTGCCTTTCGAGAGGAAAAGAGCTTCTTGAAGAAACTGGCTGGAAAAGCATGCTCCTGAAGCATTCGTACTTAGCGGCAGTCAGCTGGCACAAGAGGCGAGCCGGAAACCAATGTGGGAAGCTCACCCTGCCTCTGCTCAAACACTTGAAGGGCAAGCTCTTCTGTGGCGTGTCTCCAGTCGCCGCAGTGCTTGTTACATAGGAGCTCGATCACTATAGGTTCGTTTCACCATACCGCTTTGACCGCGTTGAATGCAAGGCTTCCGGCATGTGGCGAAACACGTCTGCCAAAGCTCGTCATCTTCAAGTTTGGCAACTCTTTTCGCCTGCATTGCATGCATCTCAGTATACTTCCAATTGATGCTGCAGCAGACCATGGGTGTCCCCGCACAGTCACAGGATGCAACTGTCCAAAATCTACCACCCCCCTGTTGCAAACTTTCGAGTGAGCAGGCTAGGCACAAACCACCTGCACAGCTCCCTGCACAGCTCGTTGTGCCGACTCTCGGTCATCCAGCCGATAGTGTCGAAGACAGAACAACTTGAAAACGTTTTTAAATTGTTTTCTTAAGCCACCCGGAGACATTAAGAGGTGTCTGTGCACACAAGGGTCAAGGGCTTGCTACCTTGCGAGAGTCTTGCCGGCCATGGCTTTTCGGCTCACACGAAACCGAGTCAAAAGAATTGGCTTGCCGAACCTTAGAGCCTTCGGCATTGCCAGATTGTCAAGTTTAAACACGACCAGGGCAATGGTTTCCGAAGGTGTCGCCGCAGCGCTTTGAAACCACTGGCCTTAATGCACTTTGGACAAGAATGTTGACTAGGCCGCCAAATTATGGATGCCTGGCAGTAAACCCCTGTGTCACTGAGACACCCGTGGCTGGATGGCCGTGACACGGGATGCACACTATGCCTATGCTTCTGCTTCTACATGTACAACTTTTCCGCACTAGGTGGTAAAGTCTTCGCTTCACAATCTCCTAATTGCCGGGATGGAGCAAATAGGTCTCGAACAGCGCTTCCGGCATGACACTCCTATCTCGGTAAACATCACCCGCATAACCTCAAATATTGCCTACTGCGCTGCAGGCTTCGCAAGGTGCCGGAAATGTTGCCTCGTGAACTTGGTCATGCAGCTGATCTTGGGTATGTTCGTCAGGAATTGCGAGACTGCAGAGGCCAAGGTCAGAGCTGGGCGAAACATAACGACAGCTCTTGGAGCCTGCTCCGGTGTGCGAGGGCTCGTGATGGAGACGTCAGTCATCCATTGGCGCAATGGCTCGTGCTATAAATACACAAAGCACAAAGCGATGCCTGCTGCGGAGTGGTCATGCAGAGCGCAATGCAACCGTTATTTTTGTCAGTTCCTACCGCGATTTAGGGCTCAGACGTGTTCTGAAAATAGCTTGCGTGCCTCACTGCACGAAGTGGGTTCAACCGCATCATCGACTCTTTTGCCCAGCATAATTTGAGGAAAGTGGCAGTTTGCATTGGGCTCGTCTCACGTTCGTTTTACGTGAAGCAAAACTCACAAAACGGCGGTGCATTGCATATCTCGCCTCACAAAACATGCTGCTGCAGCTTCTCGTGAAGTTTCGGGCAGAATGGTGGACAGTGATTCATCCCCGTCGCGCTTCCTCAGCAGGTACCTGATGCACCTGGGCCTCAACACCGAACATGAGCCTGCACGGAGGCAGCAAAACAGCTCGTGTGAGCGTCCGATGCTACAAGCGGCCTCCGAAACTTTCGAGTGCCAGGAAAAAGTGCTCTGCTACGTACTCGAAAGGTCTTCATTTGCGCAAACGCCGCTGCGGCCGTGCTAGCTGCGGCTGCGGTCAGCATTTGCCACTGATCTGGTGGGCACTTGCCTGTGCATCGGACGGAAAGCTGCGCTTCCAGCGAGGGCGAAGAAGGCCTGAACTTTTGGAGGAAAACACCTGGGCCTGCTTCAAACGTGCAGTCTCTCCTTACGGATGATCCCTACAGATGCCGAACTCGGGTCTGGGAGTTGCCACGCAACTGGGCCACGGTCACGGTCCATGAAAGGCACGTCATCTAGCAAGCTGCTCTGCCGCAAACTGTACAACTCACCACACACACTGTGTTGGACAGTTGTTCTCAAACGTGGGCAGCCAAGTCGTTCCTGGACTGCGCATGCCGGCTTCTTCAGAAGTACCGAGCCACGGTCAGCTAACAAACAGGTCATCTCAACAACTTGTGCCAACTCCAGTTTGCCACGCGTGGCAAGGACTTTGCAGTCTGCAGTTGCAGCACTGTTCTTATTTGCGTCCCTCGAAAAACCCTGTCTTATTGCGAGACATCACTCCGGTCATCTGGTGCGACATGTTCGGGACAGGTCCGCCAACAGAACTATCTCCAAGGTCGAGCCGGATGAGCATCCTGGTGTTTCAAGGAGCCTTCACCTCACGCAACGAACGCGTGGCTGCAGCTCCGACAGCACCTGCTGAGTTGCGACGACCTCCGACAGCTACAGCGGAGGAGCTCAGTGAGGGTTGACTCTATTCACGACCATACTAAGTTTGCAGGTGGGGGATTAGTACTGCCGAATGTTGCAGAAATCATATGCACCAAGATGTTATGGAGAGGTGTGAGATGCACCGACTAGCCAAACCACTCCCCATCAATGCCAAGGTAGCACTCATGCGATTGCTGCAGTAGGCATGCTTTCGCAGGCGCACTGCCATGCATCCGACCATGTCGAACGTGCAAGACCTGGTGGCACAGCGTTGTGTTCGGCCGCACCGCCACGAGCGACTCAGTACTGCCACGTCGGCATCTGGGCTTGTGCTGTGAGCAGGCAGCAGATCCGCGGATCTGTGCCGTCGCTTCATTTTTTGGCGCTGTCAGCTGTCTTCCTCCTTGAGTCACCAAGATTACTCGCAAGGAACAGCAAAGCGGCGCATTATCTAATTAGACAAATTTTCATTGTAGCGACCTTTGGGATTCGCCGTCGTGTATACAGGCAGGAAGGACTGGAAATTCGAGGCGACAGACTGCAGTCACACTGCGTGGGTGCCTCTGCACCACAAGCTAGAATGCCGATGCCAATCAAGGGTGGCAGCAACAGAGCGGAAGGCTTTGGCAACTGCAAGCACCACCTATGCCCAAAAGTTGAGCCTCTGGCTGACACGCAGATATGCACGGCTCAGAAGCACAACTGGCTCGGGTGAAGCTCTCTTGGCATGGGAACAAAGAAACAGACGGATGCCAGCCGTGCTCTCTTTGATGTAAGAGGAGCGAGGGGCGCCAGCATCAAGTAGACACATGAAAGAATACAACAACACAACGAAGAAACAATAGGCTTCACATCCCTGCTGGTGAACAAATGGCTTCGCATATGGCATCGTGTTCTGCGCGAAGTGGGGTTTATAATAAGGTCACAGGCCATGATACCATGTAAAGGACCTATAAACCCTGAGGCTTCATAAAGATGCAAACGGTCTCGGACACGCTCGCACTGACGGCCGACACGCAGCGAAAGGTCTCGACCGAGAGATTCCTGGCAATGGAGAGGGCTAAGCCCTCCAGAGGCAATGAACTGCGAGGAAGGTAACCATCTTGAAGCCGGTCACATTAAGATCTCTGCAGATCTGCGTTGAAGCCCCAGGGCCGTGCCGAAAGGCGCTCTGTGCTCCAACAAGAGCACGCACTGTCGGAGCCTCGGGCTGAATGCCATTTAGCATGGAGGTGCTCCGTGGGCACCATGTGGGTGTCACGAGTTCTCTCCTCCGAGACCACGATGCCCTGGACCGCCCTGCGCTGAAGGGGTAAGGAAAAACCAAACAAGGAGCACGGTGCTCATGGCAAACTTCACGAAGCCTAGCAGTGAGCTCGGGCGATAGCAGCCGCACGTGCCAGCCGGAGAAGCCCGAGCCTGTCGGCGCGCTGGTCCACGAAATTGCAGAGTCCACACTAACGCCTGCTTAGCTTCAGGTAATGCTGGCGGACAAGGAACGACCCGAGTCCGGAAGAGGCCGGAATCAGCTTAGGCCCGGAAGCACTTAGACTTAGCTTCTCCAGCCGTCTGTGGCTGTAGGAGCACCGTGGACGGGAAGCTTGGAAGAAGGCGCAGCCAGCCGCTTCCCCTGTCATGGCTCAGAGGTGGCAAAGCTCGGAGAAGACTCCTAGGCTGGGTCGGGCGCATCAGTGTTGAGACAGGCGCTTCCGACCTCCACAAGTTCGGCCGAGCATGAGGCTACTCTTGTTTGCAAAAAATCAATACCGCTGGTCGTGCAGACACTCTTGTTGGCAGTCGTTGTTTAACTTCGCTTTCCCTCCCGACGATATCTTTTTCGCTTCTCAGCAGATGAGCAGGAGCGGTCAGCAGCTCTGCTGTCGAGCATCTTTCTGCGCCGTCCGCTTCACATGCAGGAGGATCAAATAAGCGCAGGCATCCAACCCTTGGCAAAAGCAGGCTTGTCTGCACCACTGCTTGATTGAGGCAGCAGCTACCGTCTTGGCTGTGTCGCGTTCATGGGTGCGTGCATCCCGAAATCCCATGCCTCGTGCTGATAACTAGTAGGATGACATCACGCTGGTAATTCCCGGTGACACCTTCTCCAACAAAAGCGCTTTTGGCCCAAACCAGGGTAGACGATTCGGTGAGCCGGAAAGAAAGTGCAAAGAGGCCGCGGACCTCACAGCCCACACTCCGGCCCGCCGGCATGTGTATCTAACTTGTCGAGCAGTTGTAATAGGTTTGAGGAAGTGCAGGTGCCCTGGAAAGATTGGAACACGAGACCCAAAGGCCCCAGTAGCCACCAGGGGCCTCGCTGCGAGCCCAAGGGAGACGGAGACACGACGGAAGCTTTTAGTCCTTTCCTGATAGGGGCACTGAACGGTTTGGGTTGCCGGCGTACCGATTGTCATCAATTAACAAGTGGAAGTCTTCCCAGCGGTCGCGATAGTCCATTTTGGGGCCTTGAGGCCTGTCGCAGTTGACCAAAATCACAGGCCACCTCGCAAGATTGTACCCACAGTGCAGTGAGTAGGGGAGTTGTAGGCAGTGTTGCCACTATCTTGCTGTGACATGACTCTGGAGCACAAGCCCGAGGCTGCAGCTGGCAACTTTGGCCACACCTCTCAAGGAACCTTGCTTCTCCTATATGCACTCAAGCATTCGCTGCACGGGCAGCGGTACTCTTTGCATCTTGGACAAGCTCGGTGGTTCAGTGCTTGAGGAGTGCCACATCCGAAGACATACTGCAGCCCGAGCGGCTCAGCTGAGTGGAGGCTACTTTCGCACTGTGAGGCTGTTTCTTGTACTCTGTCGCACCAGTCACCTGGACGATTTTGGCGGGGCATGATGCAAGCACCTCCTTCATTACCAACGCACTGATTCCATGCAGCCTTCCTGGTCGAGGTATGACAGCATCATGTCATCAAGACTGGCCAGAAGCTCACTGCTGCGTCTTCAGATCTCGCGCACATCTGCAGGCGAATCGCAAGTGTCCTTTTAGAGTGCTTTGTTGCCAGCGACTTGGGTGATGCCTCGAAAGACACCCCGCTACCCCGCTTGCCTTCCAAACTCAACTGTTTCATCGCATGATGGTGTCCTCAACGTTCTTCACCCTACGCGCTTCAAAGTGGGTAGATACAGAAGACATCAGACAGAATATGCACCTGCTGCTGCGCGGGGCGACAGAGCTTTATGCTGCATGTGCCCATTCCCGAATGCCCGTGCCGACACTGCCCAGCCCCGGTCGCGCGTCAATACCGCTCAGCTTGGCGCCGACAAGTAGGCCTGAGTCTGATCAGTGGAGCAGATCCTGGGCATCACCTGGCCTGGTGCACTCGGCATCCTGTGCCCACGGCAGCCGACACTCTTCGGGGAAGTCGCTGTTCAACCTTGCGTTCCGGCCCGAGGATATCCTTTAGCAGATAAGAAGGAGCGGTCAGAAGCTCTGCTGTCGAGCATCTTTCTGCACCGTCCGCTTCGCATGCAGGAAGATCAAATAAGCGCAGGCATCCAACCCTTGGCAAAAGCAGGCTTGTCTGCACCACTGCTTGATTGAGGCAGCAGCTACCGTCTTGGCTGTGTCGCGTTCATGGGTGCGTGCATCCCGAAATCCCATGCCTCGTGCTGATAACTAGTAGGATGACATCACGCTGGTAATTCCCGGTGACACCTTCTCCAACAAAAGCGCTTTTGGCCCAAACCAGGGTAGACGATTCGGTGAGCCGGAAAGAAAGTGCAAAGAGGCCGCGGACCTCACAGCATCTGACTTTCGAGCATTCGTGACAAGCCAAGGGAGACTCTACTGAAAGCCCTAGCCTACGGCTGATAGGGGTGCTGAAAGATCTTGACTCACGGCGTACCGAGTGGCAGCGCTTGCAAATGAAAGCCTGCCCAACCATCGTGATGCCTCCTTGAGGGTCGTGTACTGGACCTTCTAAGGTTTCTACAGGATGTCAAGGGTTTGGAGCACTGCACAGTCGTGCTTCTTTCGCATGCAAGGCACTGCATGAAGCATGCAGTTCCCAGTTCCCCACTACATGACCTTCTCTCTTGACTCGTAGTGGCAACTGACTACACCGGATGCTTCTGTAGAAGCAGGCCCAATCGATAACGAGGGCATCCCCCAAGCACGGTTATGAGGGGAGTTGTATGCAGTGTTGTCGATTTAGCCACACTGTTCAGGTTTGTGGCAAGACCTAGGCAGTGCACGTGGCGGTCAGCCCACTGGCCACCGGCAGCCTGACTCTGCCTGGAGGTCCGCAGATCGACCAGGCTTTCGGCTGGAGAGTGCATGTCTCCACTTGAGGTACTTGAGCAGATAACGAGAGCAAACTCGAACCGAGCTTGTGATGCAATCGGATTCATCAGGGAAGGTGGGGTGATTTCAAGGCAACAGTTCCTGCCGCTTTTCGGAGAATATATGCCATGGAACTATATAGTAGTACTAGAAGCGTATGCACGACATCCTTCTTGTGTGGAGGTGCAACATTGGGGGTTACTGCACTGGAAGGCGCACAGCCTGTCCTCGTAAAGATCGCTGGCTCAAAATACATGCTTCGAGCTTTCTCATCTATTCTCTTCGAGTCTCGCAAACGGGCTTGGGACACGGAACCAAGATACGAGGGCCATCAGTAACGCATGGCAGCAGTCAGCTGACCGTCAGGCAAAACATGTAGAAGCGGACATTGTGCAACTCCAGCATGCAACGCGAAGTCGCGGTCCCCTGTGGTGTGGGCGAACTCGCGGCGCTCTTCACAGTCCCCTGTGGAGCGAAGATTGGGCTCTCGAAGGATGCACTCCGACTTCGAAACCACTGCCTACTTCTGGCTTCCATGCAATCCAGCGAACGACCAAACCAGATCTTGTGCTTAGCATCATGCTGCTTAGACACAGAAGCTCAAGTAGAACAGCAACCGACTGATCACGAAGGCTGAGGTGTTTCAAGCACACCTGCGGACTGGCCGTGGGAGAGGGCCATCTGGATGGGTCTTGGTGAGCGTAGCGGCTCGAGATATCGGTACAATGACATATGTAATGGCATCAAGCAGACGCGAGACCTTGTTTCATCCAGGTCCTTTGCTGGAGAGTGGCGCAAATGCCATTCGGTCTGAAGGAATCTTGATGGCTGATGTCCAAGGTGTTCCAAATCTGTGCAACTATCCACCATTCTAAGGACCTCATTTCACTTATCCGACTTATCCGGCCTTGCCCTCCCAGTGAAGTCGCCATGACCAAACCGTATCTAAAGGACCTTGAGGGTATGTTGAGGTTTAGGATGGGTTACAATTACAAATTACAAATGATTCTTCAACGCTGTCTCTCTGATGACTATCTGGACTACCTGTTCGACATGCTGCGGATGTCCTCATGCATCCATCGCGTCTGGAGTTTTGATTTGCTTGAACAGGTTCCCGTCGATGTCGGAACAATGCTCAGCTGTGGAAGACCTCACAGCTACGGGCATTGCTCATTGAAGCTTCGGACATCATTCCAGAACAAGGTTCAGTTCACACAGATTCTGCGTAACCTGTGAAAATTCGCAGGGATCCGCGATGCGCGACATGGCCAAAGAAGTGCCAAGTTGCAGAGGGAGTCCTGAAGCAGCGGACGTTACACCCTTGATCCTGTGAATTCCGGCGATTTTCTGATTCTTCACACCGACAATCTTCAAGAGCTCCTTCAAGAGCCCACTGCTGCACCACAGCCCCAAGTCTCTACTTACAGCTACTAAGTGTGGATGAGAACGAGACAGAGCGGGCAAACGGCGACAGGCCAGCCCTGCAACGCTGGAGCATCTGACATGGGAGTCTCATGGCACAGCAATGCTCACAGCATTAAAAGGCTTCTTTGTATGGTGCTTCACACTCGAAGTGCTGCTGGGCACCCCGGTCTTCCACAGTGGCAAGAACCGGAGTAGCAGAAGGCCCATGGAGCTGCATGCTGCCTGTGCTGCCTGTGACAGCAAGCATTGTCGCATCTTCATTCAAAGAGAGACATGTTTGCCGAAGCCTCCGCTTAGTACGACGGATACGCGCGTCAATCGCTTGTGCAATCCACCCTGCGCGACGCTCGCCCACTCCGGTGCAAGATGCAGGACGAAGCGGCCCCGGGCAGTGCCTTAGTGCTTTAGCAGCGCCACATCGCCGGAAGGCTCATGGCTGCCCTTTGTCTCAAGATGACCTGCTGCCGCCACGAAGGAATGTGCGCAGGGATTCACGCATGCAAGCCAGCCCCACCGGGTACAGAAGCGGTTCCACAGACCATCTCGCGCAGGCCGTGGGGAGGTCCCGTGCTCTTTAGAGAAGCACGGGCAAGGCTTCCACAGCCCACATTACGTGGAAAGGATCCACAAGGCTGTGACATTCGACCTTGAGCTTGCCGGCGTCACCTCGGCCCAACATCTCTTGTGATTACTGCAGGCGCCAGAAGTGAGGGTGCTCAGCAGAAGGGCCCGTTTTGGCTTGCTCGCGGTCTTCTAACATCCCGGGCATCCCAGCACTTGCAAGTTAGACATCCTGCATGCTGACAAGCTTGCGAGCTATGCGCTTCGCCCTAGGACTAGCAGTGACTAGCAGGCCAGGGCCAAAGCCCAGGCCATCTCCGCCCCAGCGGCCACGCGATGCGTGCAATGGCAAGTTACAGAAGTTGCGGGATGCTGGAGACTTCCGGGACGGGAACACCTGTCGCGAGCGGACCGCGTCACAGTCAAGGTGTGAGCCCTGCTCCCGGCCTGAGACCTGCAGTGCTTCGCCTTCGCACTCTTCGGTGTGCAGCGAGGATGTGTGTGCGACCAGGCTGAAGCATGCTCATTTCGTGAGCCTTCTTGTCCTGCTGCTGGCACAGTGGAAGGACTGCCAACCGGAAAAGCATCGTCGTGTTATGGACATGCTTTCTGCAACTTGGCTGGCGATGACACGATGCCATGCTTCATATGTCTGTCTCATCGAAACCTGTCACGTGCAAGAAACAAACCTCTGAATTTCATGCCGCCTTTTCTCTACTCGCCTGCACTTTTGCAAGGATGGAAAGCTCTGGGGCAGACAAGCGCTCTGAACTCCTACACGGGCAACACGTGGAGGGGACACGGCCACCCGATTAAACTCGAACAACCCGCCCAGGACTTACAAGAACTCTTCCGACTTTGTTGAGCGCTCGTGGCCGATTGGAGAGAACGGGTGCAGACTACATGGCTACGGCGGCTACGGTTCTTCGCGGGTCCTCGGACATGCGGTGAAAGCTCCAGAAAAGGAGAGCACAAGTTCGTGAAGCTTGCTGTTGCATACCTCCCGCTGCTTCTCAGCTGAGTGCGAGAGCAGTCAAGCTTCATGGCTTCATGTATCTGTTTTTGGCACCGGGTGAAGAAGGCGCACGTGCCGCGCGTCGAGATTTCACCCACAAATTCACGTTGAAGCGCATGCCTGGAAAGGCCAGCACCCGACACTCCTCCCAGAGTCTCACCAGAAAATGCCTTTTGCACTCATTGGTGCCTCCTCGGGCCGATGGACTCCGGCTCGCTGTGCGTCTGGCTGCAAAGCCCTGCCTTCCAGCCCTGGCCCTGGCCGGCTCGGTGCATCGCAAGCCGCAGAGCGTCCGGCAGGGCCCCTGCGTCAGAGCTTCAGACAGCAACCGGGCTGAGGCTCCATGTGCGACTGGAGCTCTGCACATAAGGTGTGTCAAGGCTTGCGACTGTCCACAAAATGCCTGGTCCTACCTGGCTGTGGCATCTATGGCTGCACATCACGGATCACTGTGAACATGCACAGGTTCGTCCAGTCTTTGTCGCTGTCTGTCTTACGTCACTTCTGTCTACAGAAAGCAAACCCTGAGATCGCCGGTGTGACGGAAAGAGTCTGCAGCAAAAGCATGCGTCCACCCGTTCATACCGCCACCTAAATGTGGCACTGCAAACGCAATCGCCCTTCGCGCTGGAGGGCAAACTATGGTAGCATCGTGCGCAGCCGACAGGATGTCAGCCCAGTTGGCTTGCAGACTGGTCAGCACTTCGACTCCTCTTTGGACAGTGCTAGCCACATCTGCACCTCAAGTAGAGTTTTGAAGTAAGACTTCGGGGCAAAGCCATGACAAGGTACCATACAAGACACGTCTTGCCCTGATCAGGTGCCCAGCACCGGTCAAGCTCCGGCAGGAACACTGGGCAGACCGGGCAGGTGGGAAGTGCAAGTCGGAGCTCTTTGCAGAATGCACTGCAGCGAGTACCAAAAGCCACCCTGGACACCGTCAGAGGACTTGTTTCAGCCAGAAGTCAGCACTCGTTATTTCGCTGAAGATGCCGCCTGGAGAAGCGAAAAGATCTTCCCAAAAGGCTATTTCTAGGGCAGCCAGCACCGAAGCCGTGCATCGCTGTGTGGCTGTAAGAGCATCTCAGCCTGGTCACGCGACCCCTGGCCAAACCAACAAGTGTTAGTATTGCAAGTGGTGTCCAGACGCTGTCGCCTGGCAGTGCGCAGCGACCCCTTCTCTCAAGCGCAGTTGCTTGTCCTGGAGCTGAACGGACATGTCCAAGACCAAGATAAGCTACCGAGACAAAAATAATGAACATGATTGAAACAAAGTGCTC
>CAJNJA010019475.1:21782-67618 GCA_905231915.1 Symbiodinium necroappetens
GCCCGCTGCAGCTTCAGGGGGCTGCAACAAAGAATTCGACAGGCCGCCTAGCCTTGTGATTCCTGTGAGTCGGAGCCCTGCATGACGAAAGACTAAAGGACACGGCACATCGTGTCCTTGGACTGGCCTGCTGCTCAGCATCCCCAAACAGCTGCACAGGATTCCCGGAAAGTCGTCTAGACGAGACGACATGTCGGGGACATTGTAAGGACTCCAGGCCAATAATGGCTGGGTTGGCTATGACACAAGCATCAGGGCATACTCGACGTCAGGTAACACGATTGGTGACTGTGTGAGTAGATATGAATAGACGATAAGCCAAATCTGATTTGTGGCACCGATGGCTCCTCGTGAACCAGAGGCAATACTGATGCCTAGGACTTCGTCAAGCACGTTCTGCTCGCAATTCTGCTCGCATGCCACTCACTTGAACGAACCTGAGACCATGCAGCTAAGCCCACACGGATCCCGAGGGAGATCGCTAGGCAAAATGATCTACTGCAGGAACTTCTATCATCGCTGCTCCCTGCGCATCTATATGCATCCTTCCAAATCTGCGCGAGTCAAAGATGTGATTCCCAAGACTGCTGATAAGATGTGCGAGATGATGCGGAGGCTTGACAAGCCGCCGAATCCAGCCATGTCAGGCCAGCTTCTAGGCAGGCGCTGAACGGGCTTGTGACTATTGGACGCACGGAGGAGGACAAGATGCTGCCTGTGTGCAAGATTCTAAAAACACTACATGGTCATCAGTGCCAAGAGCGAGCTCTGCAAGACCTGTCTAGACAAAGACATAGAGTGAGGAAGATATGCACGCATACATGCACACAGCGGAGCTAGCTGAGCTGCTCTTGAGCCGAGACCGAGACCGTCCCACATGTTTACTTTGCCATGGTGGAGCACACATGTAGGCTAGTGCTTGAGTTTCGGGCACTGCTTTGTCCTGCAGCGGTGGTAGCGATCGTGACGAAGTCCGGCCTTGACTCTCCCCGATATTCAAGGAAATCCGAAGGAAATCTGAGGATTTCCCATAATACTCCTTCCGTGCAGAATATCTGCACAGGGAGCGAGAACGCCTGTCACAGCAAAACTTGGAACCTGACTAATGGGATACTACAAAGCCCGCTTGCCGTCACAGAAGCATTCGATTACCTGCTGTTGCTCCGACCACGACCGCGACCACGGCTGTCGTCACGCTTGGAATTGCGTGTATACCCACACCTAAGCGTGGACAGCAAGTTTCAAACAGGGACAATGCATATCTGCTTATCAACTTCGGACCCCTGCGAGACCCGATCCTGAAAAAGGAAAATTTTGTATCTCGGCTGTCGTTCGGGGAACTTGAAGCACGTGTCTTTCGATGCGAAGACTATGGCGCCACAGTTGGGGCAGTCCCAGTCGCCTAAGCTGATGGCCAGGGATTTCGATCATGTGTAAGCACTGCACACAAGCTGCAGCACTTGCCAACTAAGTGTTCGCCCCATGTCGCTGACGATTGGAGCGATCCGCCATTTCCCCATTCAGAAGCTGACAACGCTTGACCGTCAAGCAAAACTATCCTGTTACAGCCCCATAGTGAGCAGGCGGGCATGCGACAAAGAAGCAAGCCACTGTTGCAAAAGAACAAGACTGGAAGCGCCCCTTCAGCCAAGAAAAAATCAGCAGGCAAAAACAACCTCGCACAACCTGCGCAAACTGGCCCAGGGCACCCGTGGAAACTCTCCTGAAGCACATAAAAGAGCCTCTAGAGCCTAGAGCCGAAGAGTTGGCCAAATGGCCTGGCCGTCTCTCGAAGGCGGGTCCGCCGCCACCCCCGCCGCCGCGGCCTGGGCTTCGTGCTCATGGGCCTTCCTAGGTCCCAGCTGCCTTAGCTTCGGGGTGTTCCCTTCGGCTGATGATGCTTCACGCCGAAACGAAGTGGTGCTTCAGGTCTCGGCTTCTGAACTTCATCCTTGGCACTCTTGCCTGTTCGGCCCCGCTTCTTGCTAGAAGCTTTCTGTGAGACTCTGGAAAACCCCTCTTGCACCCAACCTGCATGCATCCGCCTCGGAGCTTCTACGTGCTTTCTGCAGGCGTGTACACTAAGTTGTCTTCGCAACTTGCGATGAGACTTACAACTCCGCACGCACAACTTCCTCCTAGGGACGGGGTGGAGGTGAACGGCGCCGGCTGCGACTGCGGCTGCGGCTGCCGCCGCGGCTTCGACTACGGCTACGGCTTCGACGCTTGCGCCGGCTACCGCCCACGGCCTCTACCTGGCAGGACCACGCACCACTCCCAAGCACATGCCACTTTGGAAAGCTCCCTCCACCTCGCGGGCGCGGTCCTTCCCTTTGCGGTCGTCCCATTCCACCTGCAGTCACGTATAGGGACAGCCTGACCTAGATTCTCAACCAAGTCTGCAATCTCCTTCGGGGTCTAAGCCGGCTTTAGAAGGGTCTCTTTTTGCAAATCGGTGCCAGGCTCGTTGAAAGGCACAAAACCACAAAGGGGTTCAGGGTATTATGTAGTTGCTTTTCACAACTAGGGCGTTCTAGCAGGGCAGAGGTTTAGGGGTTTGGGGGTTTAGGGTTTAGAGGCTGAGGCATGTCTCTTCTCGCTTTGACCTCGATTCAATCCCAAAGCCCGACCAATCCAGAACTTCCAAGCTGCCTCAAAGACCAAGGAAATATTTGCGGCTACATCTCGGAGTCCTTTTGCTAATTGACTCTCACTCTCGGGGCATTGGAAGCTTGGCATCATTACGAAGGCACGTTGGAAGGCATGACGAAACAGGTCCTGCTTCTGAGCTATCTACAATCCCTTATCCGCCTCATGTGCCATGCCACATTCATCCTGGAACTTGCAACCCAATGCCACTGCAGTTGCTCCGAGTTCCCGGCATCATATATCACTTCGTCGCCTGGGGCTGGCTTCGGGAAGGTGTGATGTTGATTGAGTTCGTCCTCAAAGCACAGACTTTCCCTCGCTCCCTCCCTTCCCTTCCTTCCCTCCGCGTGTTCCACCGTCTCGTCCGTTCGCCCCTCCCCGTCCCTTCGTCCTGTCCCGTCGTCCCGTCCCGTCGCGTCCAGTCTGTCCCGTCCATCCCATCAAATATGAAATTTATCGTTCGAGGCGCGGCGGACTTGATCCAAGAGGCCGTGCCTCAAAGTAACGTATGATGTGCGGTAACTCTCCGCCCTGTGCCCTTCTGCTCTCTGGGCGCCCAGCCATCTCTGACGCTGCCATCTCCATCTAACAGGGCCGTGACGTGGCAGAACACATTTTCACCTGTCATCGGGCTGGTGCTTTGGGGATCCCACTCTTGCAGCGAAGTTTGACATGCTGCGACACAGCCGAGAAACAAGAACCCAATAAATGGGTCTTTCTGGGCGTGATGCCGCGGCACAGTCCAGCCGCCATAAGCTACCCCTTCCTAAACCCTAAACCCTAAACCCTTACATTCCCCTTCATCACCCCTTTTGCAGCCCTTAAGGTCCAAAGCCGAGGGCCCCCCGGAAGCGGCGAAAAGAAGCCTTCTTTTCTGGGGCGCCGACCCCCTTCGTTGGGGCGGATGAAGCCGAAACCCTTGTCCTCATGCCAGCGAAGGATGACCTCAAGTTTGGGCTGAGGCCTCCCTGACACCAGCAGATAGAACGGAGTCTTGAAGCTTGGGCTTCGGTCGGCAATCCTACAAATCCTACTGGTTTGGGATCCTCTTCTGTGAGCATCACCCAGAAAAACGGCTATCAAGGCGGCCTCTCAATTGCAACCGCAAGGCCACTGTGAGTTTCGGTGGGTAAGGCTATGCTCCAGGAATGAGCGTGCGACTCCTGCCTTTTGGAAGGGAGGTCCCTGCGCTTCGGGAGAGGGATGGCTGTGAAATCGAAGTAAGCATCGCTGAGGGTGAATCCTACTAAGATGTCCGATACAATCCCATGCCCATAGCCCATGTACCCAACGCCAAAGAGCGAACCTCACTGGCAAAAACGAAACGCCGTCCACACGAATCCACAATGAGCCCCAAATGAATCTCCCTCATAGACCCCAGACCCTCACATTCAAGGCTTCAGTGGCTCCACGGGGCATGGCCCCTTGCGGTAATGAAGCACACCCCCACGCTGCGGAGCCAGCTGCGGCGGCGTAGATTTGCTGAACCAGTGTTGACAGCTTCCAACAACGAACGGCGCAGCTTGGCATGTTTTTCGTTTACCGTACATGCATCTCCAACTCCCAAACTCCCCCGATATTCGTGCAAGCATCCCCAGCCCCACGAGCAAGTCCCGGATTCGCGGCAGCTGGTGCAACAGTCAAAGCAGCAACCTCTTTGGCCTCTTTTTGGTCTCGTAACGCAGGTTCGAAGCCGCTTGCAAAATGCAGCGTGGAACTTGGAAGGCGGCGATAGATCTTGCGAACCTTTTTTCTGGGTTCTTGTTACGGGATTTTATTTAAGTTACCATAATGGGGATCTATTGTAAATAATATGGTTTCTATATTATGGTAACTTAAATCCCCTAACAAGAATCCCGTACTGACCTTTCCCCCTTCGGGGGACGACAACAACGAACCAACGCAGAAACACCATGATGCAGCCCAATGCAGCCTCTCGCCACACGCCCTCAACACATGAAGCTAGCTTTTTGAGATAGACACTTAGACTTATCAATTCAGCTACCATCTGCAACCCAACCAACCCAAGACCATGAGTTTTCCCATACAGCTCAGGCTAAATCAGCCGCTGTCCGCTTCCACTCTTGAGTGCGGCATGGTATCCATGAGCACTCCTATTAAATTTGCCAGAAAAGATGAATCACTCGGCCTAGGGAAGTAGGTTCTTGAAGGCTTCATGTCATCGATCGGAATGGTCATGTTTCCTGGCTGACTGTAGGAATCCAGCTCTTTCAATGGTCCTCCATTGACGCCTCTGGGAAAGGAAAACTGGGTGTAAGTCCTTAGACCATGCGCCCGTGCCATTCACGAAGCAGCTTCTGCAAGGGTTGTGTGCACCTAAACTCAGACGGAGTCATGTTGCAAGGCTGCGACGATGATTCCCAGAGCTTCGAGATCAACCTCGCGTGTTGGTCTGGGGCTGCTTTCTGCTTTAGCTCTCCGCTTGGCGGAGGCTTGCAAGGGAGCTCGAAAGTGAGCTCCAAGGTGGGCAGCTGCACAATCACATCAATTGCGATACGATACAGTCCCGATACAGCTGCAGTAATTGAGGAGAGATTCTGAGGCCATCAGTGAGGCCGCTTCCACCAAGCTCGCCGAGCATCGCTCAGCTTGCGGATTTTGGGCTGGCGGGCAGCTGGTGGATATGGAGTGCACGCAGGTGCCCGTTGGACACATGGAGCGTACGCAGGTGCCTGTTTGTGCGTGGCTGCTTGCCTATACTCTTCGAGGGTTCCCGAAGTTGTGCGCCACCTGCACGCTACAACGGTCTGGCTATCTTCTGCGTCGTGTCGCCTTTATGATCGAAGGCCCCCCCCTGGAGTCATGTTGCCTCTAGAAGGGTTGCTTATCACGTCGCCTTGTGTGGATCAGGTCCGGTGGCAAATATTTGTACATAAGAGCACATCTCAGGGTTTCAATTGTCAGTTGGAGGTGCAGGACTCCACTGCGCATTGACGTTTATAACGGTGCAGGATCAGTTGGGCGCCTGGGCGGCGGGAGGATGTAGTGTCAGCCGACAATGTCAACAATGTCAGCTGCATGTAAACCTGTAAACTCCGAAACCATGGCCATGTATCCGCAAGAGAGCAAGAAGCATTGGCGCTGGTCTGCAAGTCCAGCCTCTGCTGCGCTCAGTTGACTAACGGCTTTGCGCCCAGACTGACTGTGGCAAATTATAAGCTGCAGGCCTGGGCGTGCCATTCTGGCATCACAGCCAAGCAGCCAAGGTTGCACTGACAGCTTTCGAACATGTCAGAGTAGGACTGCCAAATAGTCCAAGCCGGACCTCTGAAACCGTCTGCAACGGTCCAAGTCACGCACTGTGACAAATGTGCGGTCTCCAAGCAAAGTCAGCAAAGACAGTGCAGCGCAGCTCTGGCCAAAAGCTCAAATCTCGCTGAGTGAAGCTTCGTGAAGGAAGCGGTGCTGACTGTGCAGTGACAGTAGAAATTCAGAAAACAGCTGTCAAACTCGCCTGCTGTGCAGGGCTGCTTGGCTTCGAAGCAAAATCCCAAACCACGCAACGTTTTGCTCTTCGTGGCTTGGTGCTGAGACATGCGAAAAAAAGAACTAGATGCAAGAAATGGTTGGTTGAATATGCTCGCCAAAGCAGTCTTGCAGCTGGAGTTCTGCCCAAGCCTAGTGGCTCTCGCGGAGGAAACCTGGATGCTTGCTATGAGGATTTGCAGTCAGAATTGCGTTCTGTCTTTGGTTCTCGGCTTTGTGGTGACTTCGCTTGTCGGGCCCACGATGATTAGATGCCTGCATGCAGTGTTGAAGAACGGCTATGAAGCCCAAAGCGATATAGGATCAGTTGCCAGCTACTGTACACCAACGGCTCCGCCGGACTCCTGAAGAAGCAGGTGACAAAGAAACCGAAGGACAACGAGCAAGACGGATAATAAAAGGAGCGATTCATCTTCACCGTTCGCCAGTTTGCTGACATCCAACTTGCAGTTCGGTACAGGTGAGTTTGCTAATAAGCGATCCCAATGTAGAGCGCTACTGGTATGTCAGGACTGGCCCTCATTGGATACCCTGAACCCTAAACCCTAAACCCCTCATGGGCCCCTCATTGAATACTCGCCATCCTTGGAGCCGGGCCAAGATCCAGGATTTGAAACTTCTGGCCATTTCTCACGAACCTTGGGGCGTCTAAAACACAGCAGCTCTCCACCATCCCAAAGTCAAACAGACGTCATCCTTGGAACAAGCTTGCAGGATGCTATTTTGCTGGAAAGCAGAGCTCACACCCACGAACTTCTTTTCGTAGCTCCTTACCAGCTCTGTAGACAGGTGCAGTACGGCCGGGAGCAACGCTTGTTGAGCTTCCTGTGAGAGGCCTTCTCCACAAAAGCCTCAAACGACGGCGGATCACCAGAATGTCCAAGTCCTTGTCTCAAAAGGCATACTATAATATACTGTAGTGTACTCTAATGTACCAAAAAAATATACTCTATTATACCATATAATATAGTATAATATACCATAATACCATATAATATAGTATAATATACCATACAATCTACCATTTTATTTACCATAAATATATATACCATAAATATACATATATATATATAGCATAAGACAAAGCAGGGCAGTGCCACGAGAAGTAAAGTGCCGGCCTCGCTCTCGTTGTGCTTGGTGACCAGCCAGAGCTCCCCTGCGGCGCCGGGGGCCGCAAAAAAATAACAGCAAAAAGGGTTTAGGGTTTTAGGGTTTTAGGGAATTGTGGGTTTAGGGCTTTATGGGCATAGGGCTTTAAGGCTTAGGGTTTAGGCTTTAGAAGCCAAAGGCGCTAAGGCGCGCTTTGGCTTCGCCTGCGTGTTTCCCTCTTTAGGGTTTTGGAGTGCTCCAGTGGTGCAGTTGGCAGTTGGTGCAGTGCATACAGGTCATACAAGTGTTCGATTGCCTTATACTAATACAAATCACCGTCCAAGAAATTCCGAGAAATGCGCTCGAGAAGCAAATCCAGAGAACTGCGACAACAATCACGAGAGATGAGCAGGCATCATGAGAGCCACTTTCAAGACACTCCCCTTGCAGTCTTACAGAAAGCCGGCAGTGCCGGGCGTGTAGTACCTGCACGGACGGATTGGCAGGCAGACCGGCGCAGATTGCACCAACTGAGCCCTGCCGGATCCTGTCAGCCGCTGCTCCGGCGCACCGCCCCAAAGCAAACCGCGGCCTTTGACCAGCGCTTCTGAGATGTCGTCCACTCCGAGGCCCTCAGGGTTCATCAATCTACTCTAGATGCCAGGAGATTTGCAGTCCAAGGAGTCAAGGCTGGCTGGGGGGAGGTTGGGAGCAGCTTGCGTCGTAGCTTCCTCGGAGGATGTGCTTGACATGTAAAGCTATGGAGCGCGGGTTGCCTCCAGGGTCTTGAAGACTAGTTTTGCTCAAGGAAGTGCAATGATGCGACATGCGACATACTACCACACTTGCACTCAGAATCTGGAGATTGAAGTATTGCCAAGCCGAATACATTTAATTGCACTACTGATTCGCACCGCTGTGGTTCTCATCCAATACAGCCGGCTTTCACACGCATATTGTCATATTACAACATATCAGTTCGAAAAGCCCAAGTGGCCGCATCAAACATGCGCTCTCAACAACGATGACCATGGTCGACGACCTACAAACCTTCCCCAACGGGATCCTGCCGACGTTGGGTGGCGGGAGCAAATTCTTCCACATATGGAGCTGTCCGTCACTGTAAACAACGGACATGGTGCAATATGGTACCAGCTGAAGGACAAAAACGACAATGCCTGACAAAGATCACAAAGCAGAGCAATATAGAGCAATCCAACAGAAGCACATGGCAATGGAGATTGAAAAGCTAAAATTGCAGACCGTCTGCAAGCAAGAAGGGCCTTGATCGCATCGATCCGGACGTGCACTGAAGTGGCCACAGCAGCTTGCGACTGGCACAAGGTGTCTGTAACCACATCTAAATACTGAGTTCGAAGGTCCAATTGCAAACGGATTCCGGTGAAGTGCTTAGTAACTTCTCGATTACCGATCACATCGAGAAATACCTGCATTTGAGCCAGAATTACTTGTTGCTTTGGGCCTTCCTCCTCTTAGTCCCACGGCCCGGTCTGCTACTTTTCGCCCCCCCCGGGCCAGCACGCCGAGGCGTTTACAATAAAACTTTCCAGCTGCATCCCGAGCTCGGATGCGGCCCCACGCGCGGCCTCGGGCCATAGCTCGCGCGCGCAGCGGTAAATCTCCGTGAGAATACGGAGACCTTGGCGGCTTCCCTGAACTTCGCAACAGCGCTGCAGCCTAGGCGCTCCCTATAGAGGATCCTTGTGTTGCTTCAACACGTTACAGCATCTGATCGCGGCAGCTGCACGAGAGCTTATGCAAGATGTCCTTTTTATCTACCGTCATGATCGAACCAGATCCCGCAAGCACAGCATGATACATCACATGTCGTTGTCAGTGCCGACATGTTGGACCACTGCTTCGCCAGCTGTTGTGCAATGCGGCTGGAGACGGTCGCACCAAAAGTCCAGGTTTATCATGTTTCAAGGGATGCCGCGTCCAAGGCTCTATCATCACTCTTCTTACTGCTCCTGTTCTGGTCTCCGTGTCCATCTGGGAGTATTGTTGTTCTGGCATCCTTTTCCGCCGGCTAACAGTACCGTATTCAAGGCGAAGTAGCTGCTGATGTGGATGAACTGACACACTTGAACAACGCACCAGATGCAGATGGCATGTCGGGCCGTTGGAAGCAGGTCCGGGTGACAGCGACATCCTGAATCCAACTCCTTCAAGACTGTCCAAAAGAGCATACCGTGAGGGCAAGACAGGGCGAGGCCACACTTTATGGATTTCTCAGCCTGGCCCTCGGTGCTCCTGCAACCCTGACAGCACCGGAATCTTGCGTCCCGGACGAAGCACGACCGAATCGGAGCCTTCCGAGTCGCAGGCGCAACCGACAGCGAGCCGCAGATTCGTGGATTTGCTTCGGGCTGACTTTTCCGGGGTCGAGATTAAACATGAAAGTGAAGTGCTTTGCAGTGCAGTTCATTCCTCCGGCAACCCTGACCCGCCCCGACCAAGCCTACAGCTTGGAGGAAGGCCGGGCCATAGTAAATCAAGAAGGCAGGCCCAGCCTCAGCGCACAGAGCCGGCTCTCTGAGGGACTTTAAGCTGTGAGCCCTGAGCTCAAGCTTTTGGTGAGTGTAATGGGAACCGTGACAACCACAACTCGACCCTCAGTGTCATCAAAACCGACCGCCAGCGAACGCCTGTGTTTAGGTGGGGGAGGCCAGGCAAATTGAAACGGAAGATTTCAAGGCCGACGGGTGGCCTGCCCGCGCTGAGTAGCTGCAGGTAGCTGATCCGTTGTCTGATTTCTGCGAAGTCGAAGTGGTTGCTTTAGGGTACACGCCCCCACGGTTATCGGCTCGCACTAGCCCTTAATCCGGCTTGGGCATCGAGCTCGTGTAAAACCTTGTCGGGAAATTGCGCAGGCAAGCGATACATACCTAGGATCAGGTTGTTAACTTTATTGCGGGTCTGGGTTTAGGGGCCGAAGTGTTCTAAACCTCATTTCAGGACCTTGAACCCCGTAAGGGTGTTGAATCTGCTGCCTCAGAATAAGGCAAAAATCAAACACCTCTGACAAGACAAAGGTAGACTACCCCGTGCCACGTCCCCGGGTCTGTCTCCCAAGCCTCCCAAGTTCCGGACGTTCGCTTCAAAAATCTCTGGAAGGCCGTAAGGCAGTCGAATTCAAGGGCAAGTCCCCTTCGGGATTGATTGGATTTTACGAGACCGAAACAATCGCGGAACAACATGTTTTCTGCCATCAGAGAAAACTGCTTTCGTTCTCTCACACTCTCTTCTGCTTGTTTGGCCGAAACGTGTGCTTTTGCTTTTTGGCCTTAGATGCTCCTGAATCTTGAGTCTAATCATGCGCAGAGCACCGCAAGCTGACAAAGTGAACCATGCTGTGCGAAGGCTGATGCCCGTGTAGATCAAAATTCCAGGCTGAGCGGGGCTACTTCACAACAGCTCAGACAAGGCTACAAAGCAGGCCACCATCTGTCTGCATCCAGTGCCGTTTGGCGAAAGTCTGAGTCTGGGGGGTATGTGGTCTGTCGTACGGCTTTCTTCTAGTAGGCTGAGAGGGAGGGAGGCGGGGTCATATTTTCACAAATTTTCCGGACATGTGTGTCTTTTGGTGGAGGCGAGCGGTTTGCTTTGGCAGTGCGACAAACAAACCCAAGTTCGCAAAATTGTGCTGATGTGTCTTTTGGTCGGGTGACCGGGGACCTTTTCCAAAACCTGGTTGGCTCGCCGGTGCTTCCTCCGAAAGAGTGTCTTGACCCAATCTTTTCCTAAAATAAGTGTGGTTTACCATCTCTCTTTTTTTTGAGTTGTGCCGCTAATTGTTGTTTCGGCCCCGCCCTAGTAAACCTCGTTGATGTTCGCTAAACCTGCTTGATTTTCCGTAAACCTCGTTGATTTGCGGTAAACCTAGTTGATTTTCGGTGAACCTGGGTGATTTTCGGTATATAAACCTGGTTGGTGTTGGTGAAACCTGGTTGATTTTCGGCTAACATGGTTGATTTTCTGGTGGTCAACTTGGTTGAATTTGAAAAAAATGCTTGGCTGGTCAAGGCCAAAGCAAGGCCCACTCAGCAAGTTGAACACTGATTCCTGTCGCCGCAGTGCAACACAAACCATGTGGAGTTTGGGACCTGGGGCCGGGACTAGGATGAGAGTTGCAAGTTGCAAGAGATTGCAAGAACATAATTTGCTCTCACTGCTCATTTCTCGCTCTTTCTGTATTCTTTCGTTTATCCGAAAACACACAGAGCAAGGCCTTGCAAGCACTGCAACCTGGGCCATTGTCCTCGCCTTTTTTGCGATGAAGTGTTTTGTCACTGCCCTTTTGCGGGCAGCTGCATTGCAACCACCTATCAAAAAACGAAACCAGCAAACACACTTATGTTTTTTATTGCGGGGAAAATGTGCCCCAGGCCCGCGCAAGAAAGTTTACAGATCAGGTTTTGCTTCAGGCTCGATAAGGCCGAATCAGAAAGCCTGCCGAGAAGCCTCGCACCTGCAAAGGCTTCCCACAACTCTGCAGCCAAGGTACCGGTCTTGAAAGCACTTGCATGGGCACAAGTTCGGGCGAGAACGATTGACCTGAGAGGGCGGTCGATGTACCAGCTTCACTGTGCCGCGGCAAAGTTATGCGCTGAATTTGCCAGAAACGGAACAAGGTTCCTGTAACCATGTCGTGTCGGGTCATGCCCTGACCGAAGTTCTTGCAGTGGTTGCCGCTCATTTGACACTTCAGGATGCCGCGGCCGTGCTACTCTGGTTTCCTTGAGGCATCTTAGAATCTTAGCCACTGTCCATTCGTTTATTGGGCTCGCACATGCTCCCACACTCGGGACTTTATGCTCCGAACAGTCGAAGTCCACGTCGAAACAATGTGGCCACGAACTCGCATGCCCCGAACCTAACATCTCGAAACCGGCTGAAAATTAAACGTAAAGTTCAGCTCAGCTAAGTTCGAGCTCCTCTAACTCTACGTGCCCATTTAAAGCTCAGCAAAACTGCTCTGAACCGCTTCGAAAGAGCCTGCACAGCCTGTCCGTGCCATCTCGACACTGAGCACCTCCTTGTCCTTTTGCAGGTGGCTTTGGTGCTTGGCGACATTGCTGGCTGTAACTACTTCAATGTGAGGGAGGAGAAAACCTTGATTGACCATTGATTCGCGACGTGGCACATTAGCGCGTGCTTCTGCACCCAAACCGCTGAAGATGCATGAGATATGCATGAGCCCCGAGCCTCGTCTGGCAGTTCTTGATTGAATGCCTCCACAACCGTCCGTCCATGCGCCTAGCATATCGAGTGCATCGTGTGAGTGCCGGAAGTCGTGCGCGCGAAATCCCCCACCTGAGCCATGCAAAGAAGTCGCATAGCAGCCAAGCCGTGCGGACCTCGGACAAAACTGAGTTCCGTCTTCACAGGGATCATGCGCATCATCGGGGGAATGGTGCCTTTCCGTGCGGAGACAAGTACAGTACCTGGAAACGGCATCAGGCATGTCAGCTGGCGATCTTGAACAGCCTTGAACCTCCCCGAAGGAACATCATGCGGAATCTTGCGCATCAGTTGGATACCAGCATGCCAGCCTCAGCTAGCGAGTCTTCTGCCCTGGTGCCCACGAGCCATTGATCAGCTGGAAGAGAACCAGCATTGCAAGCTGACTCAGACTTATGCCTTCTGCTGTGGCGACGAGACTTGTGCCGTGTGCCGTGGCCGTGACCATCCCTGCAACAAGCATCATCAGCATCAGTCTTGCACCTTCCGAGGTGGCAGCAAGCCCGCAGACCACCCTGGAACAACCCAGTAACTGCGATAAAGGTGGATTTGATGAAAATGTACGCATTCAAATCCACAACTGCATCAGGGGCATAGGAACCAAAGCACGGTTTGGTTTGATGTGGTGATCGACAATAGTCCGGTTTTCTCGCTCCATGCACATGACATGGTGACAAATCTGGCAGCGTAGCGCGCTACCTGCATCGAAGGCTGATCAGTAGGTTCCACACCACGCGGAGGCTCACCAAGAGAGGGTACATGATCTGACCAGCGGTACTTGAGGTACTTCTCCATGACCTCGTGCAGTGCAGGGCTCGGACATTGACAGCTTTGCAGAAGCATTTCTTGCAGAACGACCGGCTTGCCCTCCGCCCAAAGCCTAGATGGCTCCACATTCCAAGACATCTTTCTCGTTTCGTGCGGACAGAGGTGCCCCCCCCCCCGTTTTGGGCAAGCAAGTCGCTTTGCACTCGCTGAAACGAGCAATCGGACTTCTACAGACTGACAGGTGCAGAGCCCGAACAGCGAGAGCAGTACCCGTCCACGGAAGCGCGATTAAGGCATAATCACATCCCCAATCCTTTCGCCAGTTGTCTGCGCCTGCGTCTCCGTTTGGGAGGCGATCCCTTCAATGAACTTGAAGGACTGCAAGAAGCTGTTTAACACCTCAGCTTGTTCGTGGTGAGTCGCAGATCTCTCTCTTTCACAGGCAAGCTTTGGGAAAAGCTGCTGCCTAGGAGGTCGTCGTTGTCCGGAGTCAACTTGAGAAACGATCTGGGGTTCATTCTCGTCCACAGTATCAGCTTGCTTAGATGATGTATGATTCCGGACCTAGCGGTTGGCTTCAAGTCGGTATCGGTGCTGAGCTAAAGTTGCGATCCTCGCCTGCGTTCGCAATCGAAACCCAAACCCGGAATTTGCATCGGTGCACAAGTGTTGTTTTCTTATCTTACAGCAAGCTCCTATGACCAGACCTTTCCCCTTCCTCGAATTGTTAAATTTCGAGAACAGATCTCACGCCGCCTGTTCGGCCCGGGGAAGAGGCATGGAGTGGGAACTTGATCACGAACTTCTCACAGCCGCCCAAAGGCGAGGGCTCCGCACCCGCCTCGGAAAGCGGCCTACGGCCCGCCTCCGAGCACTCCCAGACAGAACACGACCGCGAACCCGCAACGCTGCAGCTGAAGCCAAAAACTTGCAGGGTCCGGTCAACCCCACCGAACCAGAGGCCTTCAACGGTGCCGTAGTTGCTCATGCCGTAATCTCTGATGCCTAAACCTTAAGAGACCTGAACCCTCAAGTTGTTTCAGCTACAGCCACCTCAGCTCCATGCTAGGTCGGTGAGCCAATGAACGAAGTAGAGCGCCACATCTGGAGCACCCGCATGAAGCCTCCACATTAAGCCGCGGGCTTTGCCCTCTGAATTTGGAGTTGAGGCTTTCGGACCACGTGAGCTGAAGACTCAAAGCCAGCATCTCAGGGAACACAACTACTGACATGCAGCTCCTTGTCGGTCCGTCTATGTAATTGTACGTATGCTGCATGTAAAAACATGTTCGAAAATGCGTCATGTATATAGACATATTATGTCTACACAGAGAGAGAGAGAGAGAGAGAGAGAGAGATAGATAGATGCTAGATATAGACACACACACACGCACATGCATCCTCGTTTTAAACATCGGCGCGGGTAATCTCTGCTAGTACGTCAAAGTGTTTGCCGCTTCCCTTTCTTCTGTGATTTTGTCCATGGCAATGCGTTTGCAAGCAGGATTCGCAACTCGCATCGATGCTTGCATCACGGAGTCCCATGGCACTACACTCGATCGAAGGTACCTTCTATAGAAGTTCTCAGCAAGATGCAGCAAGAAATGCAAAGCGACAAAACGGGACGCCCATAGGGAATCAGTTCGCAAATGGTTGAAAATGCATCGATAGACCGACAGACGACGGTATGGAGTAAAGAGCAGACTTGCTTGCAATAGCCAGAGAAACACGAGAGCATCGATGGATAAGATTCCCGAGACTTCCCCGCTTTGGGAAGCTCTGCCCGGCCTCCGGTCGGCCGTAATGGCCTCACGAAACTTCGTGAAGATCGCGCCAGGAGGCGCCTGCGACTGGAGAGGACTCGTGGCTCCAGGGCTTCCAATAGTCGAGAGCACTACATCGATCAGAGGGCGCTCTCGACTCAGAAACCTAAGCTCGGGACCCGACCTTTCAAAGCCTTTAATCTGGAAGCCCCACAAGACGAAACCCCAGCAGACCTGACACCAGACTTCAGTGCCCCCAGACGACCGGCTCGCACTTCGGGCCAGCAAAGGCCAAAGGCAAGCCCTGCTCGCAGGCCTCTGCTTGGACGAGCCAGCCATGGTTGAAGCACAGGTTGCACCTCCGAGTGTGCCACGGTCAACCGCTTGAAATGATGTTGGTGCCGGACATCTGCACTACGTGCGCTCGTGCCGACAGAGGCCAGGAGCTGAAGGCAAGCAAGAGCAAAGACACATATGTCATGCAGTTTATTTACAATCATTCAGATCCTTTAGCATGGCAAGGCGACACGACGGGCTAACTCTCATACTACTAGTTACAAGTACGACCCTTGCAATGATGAGAAGCTCTGCCAAATTGGCCGGGTTCCCACACTGCGTGAACTGGATAGACTGTCGCTCCGATGATCCCAGCCTCAGGAAGCTTGCTGGGATCCATTTTGGGGTGATGGACGCTGCTTGTCTTTTGTTTTCCAGCTTTTCAGGTTGGTGTCGGACACCTCCGAAACGTCCCAAACTTGAGAACCCCAACTAAGCACGGGCTCAGAAGGACCCGCCCGGCCGAGAGACTCTCTGAAGCTCGGGAGCAGGTCTGGATAGTGATCCTGGGAGAAATCTTGGCTGACATGGTTGAGGTTGGAGCCATGTACTTTCACATCGTCCGGATCGGGTTCCGGATGGCTCAGACTTCTGGGATTGCGAAGCGCCGGAGCAATCCACTAGCAACCCTGTCCATAATGTAACACAGGGCATGGTCGTGATCCCCGATGACGTCGCCAGCTTCATAGCCTGAGCAGGCAAAACTTGCCGGTTTCGCCCAAAACGTCCGAGGCACTAAAACGGCTTTGGCGACGTCCACAGACCGGGATCCCTCCGGACGGTCTGGTTATTGCAAACATCCCACTTTACTCTGCTGAGCATGGGGCCGTGGTATCCGTCGTGGGGCGATTGCACCTGGTGGTGCTGGTTTTGGCTCGGTGTGAATCTGTGTTTGTGTGTCTCATCATGTCAAATTGGATCCGCAGGTAGTTAGCCACGACAGAAGTCATGAATGCAGCTGCACAAGCTTAGCCAGAGCTCTCCTCAAAGCCCGGCACACAGCGACGGTATGCAGTAATCGACCAAGCATCACACACTCGCGCGTATTCTCACACCTCTTTACTTCCCTGCTGCCCCCCCAACCATGGGAACGCACTGGCCATGCCTAGCCGGGCCTGGCCGGGCCTAGCTGAGGCCGCTGCTGTTGGCAGCAGCTTCTCCATCTTCATGATGTCATGGAAAGCAGTCAGAGCCTTGGTCCGGGCAAGCCTTCCGGAGCCTCCAAATCCCTGAGAACAGCGAGCCTTCTACAACCACCGACACTCGCGAACAAAGCGGGCTTTCGGTTCCTGTGCGGGAAGCCCTCAGCCTCTTGCGAGGAGCGACACCATCCTCGTCTCGTTCACTTTGAAAGAGTCCCTGACGAGAGATTCAGGGGCCGAGGGAAACGGGAGTTGGTCGTGATCATAAGGAGACTGAAGTTCATGATCTCAGATGAAGGGCTGAAACCTGCCGGAGATCCGTCATGGCTTCTGTTCGACTCAGATCTCAAGCACACAAGCCAGGCTATGCAGACTTAGGCTCGGACCTTCCATTGCCCACCTGGTCGATCAATCCAGCCTTCGACGGACGGTGTCTCAAGGCTAAGATCCCCAGTTCCTACGTTTTCGCGCGAGCGCGCTCACCGCCGAATTCAGCCTCTATGCACTACTAGCAGCTGCCAACTCTACGGCGACTTAGAGCCGGCAAATCCACCCTCCTCAGATCGGAGCACAAGCTCTCATGGGCTGAAGCTTCCACATGGCTAGCATCCACTGAGGTCGGATACCTGACAAGCTCTTCGGACCGGGTGAGACAATGAGGTCTGAGCATCCACCATGAGCCGCCGGAAAAAGCCCCACCTTGGCAGATTAGCGCCTTCATCTCCCCCCCTTTGGGTGCTGTGGTGGCCCATTCCTACTTTCGCTCTCCAAGCAATAGAGGCATGAGACTTGGTGGAAGGATCCACAGGTAGTCAGGTAGTCTCTAAGAGACAAAGCCGCAACCAGCCTTCGACTTAAGTCAAGCTGTTTGCATCCAAGGACAAAGTGCCCAACCACTTCGGTATAAGCAGCGGTCGACAGGATCAACATGATCAACATTGAATGCTCACGAGCTCTCCTTCAGCTTAGAAATCCAAAGCACCCCAAACATCTACCGCCACTCAAACTGAGCTCCTCGCTGTGCATTGTTGAGGAAAGCCAAGCGCCGCTCCTTGTTGTAGAGGCCTGAGGAGGGCATGTCATCTAATTGCTACAAGTAGCGAGCCAGCTAGACTGCGAGATCTTCGTGGTAGAACGCAAAGTCACAGGTGATGCCTCAACACGCGTACTCGCCTTGCAGCAACGACACAGAACACCCTCCAGGTGCCCATGCGTGCCCCATCCCCGGCCCCAAACCTGCGCGGCCGCGCTGGTTTTACTGTAGGAGAGCTGGGCCTTGCCCCCCTGCAATTCCTTCGAGGTCTGAGGGTGCAGATCAAAAAAGGCCCTGAAAAAGGATCTCCATGAATGCTCTTTTTTTTAACCTCCGAAACCCCGCCTTCACCTACGGAAAGTTTCCGACTTCGTCTGCTCTCCCGACTTCGGGCATCCCGACGCTGCTGCATCTCGGGAGGAGCTGAGCTGCTCTGCATGGCCACCTCTGCTTTCTCAAGTGCCACTTGACTTCCCATGCCGCTGTGGGAAAGAGTGATGCAGCACATGAGATGTGCGGCATAAACATCCCTGCATTACCAGTACCAGCTTCGACGGATGAGAACAGTCTATATGTTACACGAAACGCTTGTTGTTCTGTTGCCAGTTGACACATCTACTTGTATACCAGTACCTGCAAAGGAACATGGGCCTTTGGTCAGAGACCTGATTGAAACGATCTGAGAAAGCCCCAGCCTGCCCGTCTTGGACACTGGCCGCCTGGAAAAATGCCACACGTGACGTGACGTACGGGCATTGTTGATTCCGGCAAGCTCAGGCTTGGAAATAACCATATGCGAAAGATGACCACCCGTCGGGCCTCAAGCACTTTCCAGTCCTCGTCCGTGCCGAAGGAGAAGCCTTGTCGACCCTCCAGGTCCAGGCCTCCGAATGAGGGAAAAGATCAGACTTAGACCTGGCTGCAGCCTGTGTGAGTCAAGGAGATGGCAGACGTCGGGAAACTCCTCTGAACCCCACGATCTAGACTCCAGAGTCTCTAGAGTCTAGAGCTTCTGGGCTGAGGTGGCAGCGAGTCAGCCAATAGATGGCGAAGAAAGCACAAACGGTGCGCTGATACCTCGAAGGGGAGCTGCACCAGACATGCATCGGACATTAAGTGGGCTGCTGGGCTTGGAAGGGGCCATTTCGGGAAAAGAGGCATCGAATGATGGCAGATGGTCCAGGCACAAGACCGCTTTGGTGCTACTCCCTGTAAGAAGCATCCGTCTCCAATTGCCTGGCTAGGTGCAGAATTTGAACTTCATGAACCCCACCTGGCTGTCCGAAAGAAAGCCGCCCCAAGTACGAAAGACTTGTCGCTGAACACTTGTGACTTATCAAACTATGACGTATCCGGCGGTCTGCATGTTCTCACCTGGCTAAGATTGAGGTACGTAGCTTTCGGGCACAAGACCCCGAGCCTCCAGCTGGTCCAACCGCTAGTCCCTGAAGCTTGTCACAAGCCACAAAATGTTTCTGGCAAAGGCACTCGTCGTCGGTTGTCCGCCCTGAGCCGGTGCCTACGACCTAGGCGAAGCTGAGACCGTACAGTCTGCACAGGATCCCGGAGGTTTCGAGAAGTGTGACGGTTGGCCTGCCATCACGGCAGCTGCACTCTCAATGCAACCGATCGCTGCGCCAGATATTTCGACTTGCAAGACCAAACAGGATGTCAAAAGAACTCAACAAGGACTGCCAGAGCTGTCTGCAAGGCGCAATCGCAAGAGAAAGATAGTAGCTTAAATGCAGGCAACCATCTCTAAGTGCGCTGCACCATCCCGCAGGTACAGGGACAGCTCCGGAAAAGCCGCTAGGTCCTCGTCTCGTGACAGCCTAGTCCCGTAGACCCCGAGGCTCCTCGTTGGCTGCCAGCCTTCGCCGACATGTGCAAACGAAGCTTCGCTAAAGGCTGTCCCAAACAGGCCTCAGCCATCGAGCTTCTCCAAAAGCCCCTAAGCCCTACCACCCCAGCGACGGTCCGTGTTGAACTGGGCCAAGGTGTAGTCTCGGTCCAGCAACCGGTTGGCCATCTTCCTGCCAAGTTCGTGGCTTTCACGCAGGGTTCTGGATGGTGTGTGATTTGGTATCAGGCGTCATGTGAGCGGTTTCTGTATGCGGCAATGTAGATTGAAACTGCAAAACCATTTGTCCAGATGGTGCGTTGAAGGGCGACGCCAGATCACATGACAACGATTTTGCCAGAAGGCATCCAGGCATGTGGGAGGCGTTCTGCATCGCGGTAAGTCATGCAACTATTTGCCAAACCGCGGTCGGTCTCAATACTCAAGCCCTGGTCCCCCTTACCCGAAGCGTCACGATCCGCGAACTGTTAGTCGAGCTGACGGGTACTAGGGCCGCTAAAGCCCTGTACCCGGTGTTAGCTGAAACCCGGCTCGCTGCACCTGACCGTGCGCCAGTCAGTTCCTGATCGGCAGATCGGATCGGTATGGGGCAGTCTGAACAATCAGGGGTTGCACGTGTTCTGCCTCCAGTTCTCGGCGTCACTAGCCCTCCATGCAAGACCGCAGAGATTGTATCAACGGCCGCCGTGAGACATGCAATTGATAATTGAGCCCTGTGCGCTGTCTATGTCTCGAGAATTCCAGGCAATCGGCTACGCAAGCTACGCCCTACGCTCAAGGCACCTGGTCTTGCGCCTCCCGCTCTGCCCCAGCCGTTTCCGTACCGAGGCGTCGACTCTTCCCCGCCAAGATCCGACGGAGGTGGGCATTGGGGGCGCCCCTCCTTGGAGGTGCTTCATAGAGATCGCTATCATGCAGTTCATCTGCAGATTGCCCTCGACTGCCGGGTCTTCCTTTGGAGATCTGCGCATCCCTTCTCGGCCCCGGGCTTCATGTTCTGGTTCTTCGGAGCTGCCTTGGGGGGAAGCCAAGTGGTCAGCCCAGAGCCTTGGCCTCGGAAAACCTGGACCCCCAGGCTCGCTGTGCCAGCTTTCAAAAACACATGTACTACTAGAGTCCTTTGGTCTGCTGGGCTGCTAAGCACCACGCAACCCTACAGCAACCAACATGCAAAGCTGAACAACTTCGGAGCCCTTCATGTCACACGACCATTGTTGACCCTAGCCGCTCAATCCGATGCAAGCTGCCAGCACTGTACCGACGATTGGCTCCATTATCTTTTCCGGATCAAATCCAGCACCAACGAAAAGAGAAACAGCAAAGGCTGCAAACATGCCGGTCCGGCTCTGCTGCAACGCACAGCGCCCAAGCAAACCGAGAATCCCTTGAATCTAGGCGTAGTATCACCTACACGAAACCTCTCAATCGTGGAACAAGCAGCCGCCCGAAGTGATCCCGTAATCCAGTCTTCGACGAAAGGAAGTGGAACTTCAGCCAAAGCTGCAGCTTCATTGATGGAGGCAGCTTTGGAGATCGACGTGTGGATGGGCACCCGCTTCAACAGTGCGAGCTCCCGCTCCTGAGATGTGCCGTTTCGTCTCGGTGTGTTCAAGGTTATTGGTATACAAGCCTCGTGAGGATTGCAGGGACACATCCTGCCTCCCGCTTGCGACTGTGCACAGCCCATGTCAAGAAAAGCTTCATCGAGCCTTGCCCTCTTTCAAAGAGAATATTACACACACGCACACACACACACACACAGACTAACATAGCCCTTGTGGCTAGGCCTTTTGTGGCCCTAGATCCGGTGCCCAGCCGGCGCCCTAAGGCCAGGGCCAGGCGCTGAAGCGCCGTGTCCGGCTTCTTGGGCCCTGCAGAGGCACTGACTGTCACAGCAAGACCCAACCAGGTTCCCTCTCTTCTTCGCCGCGGGGTTTTTTTTTGCGTTTCAAGAAATGGTCTCAGAGCCTCAGAACCCCAGAGGTCTTAAACCAGCAGGCCACAGCCGCCAAGTCCCAGGCCATCTCCCGCCGGACCACCGGTGACACTGGCCAAGGCTGGGAGTGCGACATCTTCAGTGGAAACAAACTCATCTGTCACTACCAATTGCCATCTGAGGGACTCCTGCAAGGTAACTCCACCCAAGAGTATACTCTGAAGGAGCTATTCATATCAAGTGCTTATTTTCGAGTCGAACCTGCGCCAGCGGCCCTCCTAAACCTCAACCCTTCATCGAGGGCGGTTCATGTATTCGGGCTGTCTATCAACTTGCACAACTTGTGCCAGACAACAGTATACTTGTTGTGGGTTGGCAACTGTCCCACAAACTGCGCTCCAGCTGAGTCTCCCCGATCCAAAGAAGAATCTCTGCTGCGCAGCTGTCGAAGGTCTTCTGAAGTGTCCGGACTCTTACAAGCACAACACTTTGCCACAAGCAAGCTCTTTCTTGAGATGAAGCACGGGATTCAGCTTCAGCCACAACCGAATCTGCCCCCGAAAATGCTACTCTTGCCACCTTCGGAGTCTTCACTGCTCCAGACGAAGCCACACCGGTGAATTTCATGCCCTCCCCGGCGCACGCGAAATGGCAAAGCAAGTCATCCGAAATATATCTGAATCGCAGCACACAACCCTTCACCAGGTGATAGAACGCACAAGCCAAGTCGATGCCAGCAGGACCCTTGCAAGCCAGCGGCCTCGCTAGAAGTGGGTGGATGCACGGTCTGTATCTAAAACAAGCGATTGCCTTCGTGTCGGGAGTCGGGAGCAGTTCGACCGCAATTGGGGATGTTGTGGGAGTTCTCGGTACGACGCAGTCAGCTGGGAGCTTACACGTTTGGCCTTATCTTGGCTAAGAGGCTAAGAACAGGCTGTTCCATGCTGAACTGGACCTGAGTCGTAGCAGGACGCCTAGCGGCGGCAATCACCCTCGTCGGCTTTGTCCAGCTGTCCAAGGGCGCCAACCCTCTCACCCCAAGTTCAAGGCCGCATCCTGCTCAAGCTTCACGCACCGAAGCGCGGAGCCGACCCTCAAAAACTTGTGCCTTGTCAAAGTCCTTCACCGGCGTCCAGGACCAAACATTCATCTGAGATCCTGAACGAGAAAAATAACAGCTCAGGCATGTCTCTGTCTTTCTATGTGCCTGCCAGAATTGGAGAATCGGAAGATTGAAGCTGCATCACAGGGCTCCTTACACCTTCAATGGCTCATCCTGGACGCCTTGGACCCAAAACCTTGACTGTCGCCTATGCCCTTGGCTGCTGCCGGCCTATTGGGATCTCTTCCCTGCTCTGAAACCTGCGCGTGCAAGCGTCAGGCTTGTCTTGCTGAACCAGGCTTGACGACTGGTCTGTGGCGGCACCAGCTTATAATGCTTTGGCTACGCACCTCGGGTCTTCGTTCGAGAATCCCCACAACACCGCAAGCTTCTGACAGGCTGTCCAACCTCACGGACGCATGCTAGCCGCCATTTATCCCATGAAGAAGTTTTTCTTGGCCTGTCCAAGTCGAAGTGAGTATCAGCCGTAGCAAACTCCTCCGAGAAGTACAATCTGTGTTCGAAGCTTTAAACTCTGCAGGGAACATCCGCACTGAAAGCTGGATCGCTGACAGCAAGAAGCCAAGCCGACTAGGGTCAAGAGGCAGTACGGCATGGGAAAAAAAAACCTCCGAGCTTCACCCAAACCTCCCTGAATCCGGCACCAGCTAAAGCCGTCCTGGCCCAAGGGCAAGCCGATGCAGGCCAACTGGCAGACTTCGCGGTTCAGGTTAGGTTCGAGTCGGTTGGCTTTGTTCCAGGGCCTGTGCCACCTAAACCCCGCTGAAGCCCACGATCCACTAGGCGAGGCACCTTCTGGTCGGGGCTGATCACGCGTAAGGTGACCTGGAAGCAAAGCGTGGGTGCTATGGCCTCGT
The DNA here is from genome assembly GCA_905231915.1 of Symbiodinium necroappetens. Taxonomy (NCBI): domain Eukaryota; class Dinophyceae; order Suessiales; family Symbiodiniaceae; genus Symbiodinium; species Symbiodinium necroappetens. Next base: position 45,112 of record CAJNJA010019475.1, read on the forward strand.
AGCCCGTGGGTGAAATGCCTGCAGTCGTAGTCCCAGGCACCAAGCAGCCTTCAATGCAACACGCTACTCTTTTTCGACCCCAGCGGACCTCGTGCACACAGTACATCGTGTTCAGTCCGGGGTAGCCAGCACCTCAGCATGCTTCTCGGGTTTGGTTTGCTTCAAGAGTTCAGAACTAGGTGCTACACAAACACTTGGCGACTGGGGAGAAGGCATGGTATCGCATCTAACCGAAATTAAACTCTTGGCTCTTGCTGGGCTAGAACCCATGTTTGAACATGCGAAGTGAAACAATCAAGTCGTCCCAAGAAAAGGCCTTGCTCGGAGGAGGCAAATCTTGCCCCAAACATCCCGGATCCGAACACCAATGCAGCGAGCCACTCTGCACATTGTCTTCGGTATGGAAAGTGTACCTCTGGCCCAAGAACCCTGACATCAGGCCTGCACTTCAATATCCGGATCCACTGTTGAAGTTTCAGCGCGATGGTATTCACCGCATGACTCGAAGGCCATGGTTTGGCATATTCAGTGAATGGTCATGGCGCCGTGTCTGCGGGCTCAAGCGTCATCTGACTTACGAGCACAATGCTTGCCATGATTAGTTCGATCGGCTACGCTGGATCTCTGCCGGGGAGATTTCTGTAAACAAGTCGGACGCACCCGCTGCCCACTTCCTGCACGTGAGACACAGCTTCCAAAACAGGTAATGCAGCCAGGAAGCACTGTGACTACTGAAAGTGCACAAAGGGGAAGTACCCTTCCCACAGGTTATGAGCCGTAAAGTAGGGACCGACAGACTCTTGGGCACCAGGTAATTCGAAACAGACCCCGCGGGAGACAGTTTGTCATTGTTTGTGGACATCACTTCGCATGCCAGTCTCTCGGGTTTAACAGGCTTCCTGGCTCTAAGCTCTGAGCTACTCCCTCTGCTCAGACGCAGTTTGGTCCACTCCTTTGTCGCCTTTGCGAGATCGAGCTCTGAATCTCCCGCGATCCTGGAGCTGGCCCTGCAGTGCCGGGATCCCGAAGCGGTCGTTCAGAACCGACATCCAGCAACTTCCTTAGGTCCATGCTCAAGGCTCTTCGTAGTCCAAAGACACTTTGAACACCCTGGAAACTCCTACCGCGGCCACTTCGCCCCGTGGGCGAGCTGGCCCCCTCTAGTCGCAGTGGCATCGGATTCTAGGGCTCTGCCTTCAAAGCAGGACCTCGCCATTCTCTGGGATCCTACACCGAAAGATATGATTTTTAAAAGGAGGCCTCTCAAAACAGGTGAACTCCGCTGAGCGACTCCAGGACTCGACGTACTTGTGCTCCTCGTCGTACAAAGTGCTCTCGCAGGATTGCAGCAGCGCGTTGTCGGAAGGCAGCTTCCAGCGGAGCCTCTTTTGGTGAAAACAAGGGATATCCACAAAAAAGAACACCCCCACCTGATATACCCGACTGCGACTCGTTGCAGAATCGACGGTTCAAGCGGGCTTCTGTTGTGGACCACAGTTGTGATCGACACGAGGCACTGATACATTTAGCATTCAACACCAGCCTCCTTAGCGGGAGCTGTTGGCGCTGGATCTGCTGGCCATCGTGCATGAGCTGCAGACGGGAAACCACCACCTCAAGGAGAAAGTCTGAATTCTGAAAAGCGTGTCCGTCCTGGAAAATCCTACGGTTTTCCTGGCCGGCTCCCCTGGCATCTTTGGTGGTGGCAGTGATGGCCCTTCGGGCTGCTCTCGCTGCTCCAACAGTATTCGTTCCGCACCGCTTCACATCAAACTATTGCGAACTACACAAACTGTGCAAATTCGCTAAACCTTCGTTAGCCTCGGTTTTTCTCATGGTTTCCCACTATCCTGGCACTTTTGTCAATGCCGTTGTTCAGAACCTGCAAAAAATGTGGAAGACGGGTGAGCACACAAAGAACATAACAACAAACACAGTACTTCAGAAACAAGTCTTCCTTGGACTACGCTTGCTGTACGCTGTGGTCTCAGCAACTTGGCGTTACGAAATGGCTTCTGCTATCCTAGCATCGCATGCTCCCAAGTCACACAGGCTGCTAGCTAGCGGAGTGGTGGTGCTTTGGGGCCCGAGGTTTTGTTCAGTGCTCGGCCGGTGAGGCTGCTCCAAGCTGCATCTCAACCCCCGAACAGCCTCCTGGACCTGCATTGCAAGCTCACCCTGTCATCACAAGACTCCATGCCGGCTCAAGGCATGATCCGCCCCGTCGATGTCCGCCAGCAGTCGAATTTTCCTTGCTGGTTGTGGAGGTCAAGCAAGTTTTGAGGGATCTCGGGCCACTTGCCGCGGAGACTGTACCAGCTTCGGTTGCCGAGGCAAAGGCCCTGAGGTGGCCTACTCAGTTCAGAGCCCGTGCTCAGTTCCACTGTCGAGAGTCAAGAGCCGTGTCACCCGCTTCAGCTGCTTCGTGCCGAGGCCTAGCGGATCAGGGAAAGGTTGCATCCTCATTTTTTGAGGGGGGTGGGAGCGAGACCTAGCCGTTTGTCGATTGGAATTGTAAACGCATTCCATCCCTCCACCTCTCGCACACCACGCGGCCTGTGAGAATGCTCCCGCGCTGGCAGAAGAGCTCCCAAAAGAGTTGGTCCACCGCCTGGTCCGAAAGCAGAGACACCGACCCTCCAAGAACTTCAGGGAGCTTTCCCTGGTGCGACTCTTGCAGGCTTTGGCACGACTAATCTCCATTATCCTCAGCGCGAGAAGTAGTGAGGACGTCGAGTTCCTTCACAGAACGTGACATGGCCGCTCTTACTGCTCACAAAGACTTCAGTGCGACCTTCGAAGTCCGCTCAAAGAAAGGACGATTCCGAAACACAAACCTGCACCTTCCTGAACCTTTAAGCACTGAACGGCTCTAAACCCTGTCCCCAGCCCAAGGATTTGGCCGCTTTGCTTTTCCGCCTTCGCCCCGTGCTTGCCCCAGGTTTCCGTTGGGATGCCGTGGCTTCGCAGCATGTGGTTGAACTCCTGCCGCCAGTGTGAGGCGGAGGTCACCGAGCCGAGAAAACTAGCACAATAAGCAACACCACTTCTACTGCAATAATACAAGAAGAGGAGTATCTATCAACCCTAAGAGTGGCAACGGGTGTAACAGTAATCTTCTTGATTCAGCCCCCGCTGCAGCAACAGTGGGTACAATCGCAAGCACAACAGACAGCGCAAAGGAACAAAGCACAACTGAGCGCTAGCCTGATTCATATGAGACACGAAAAAGAGCTATTGTCGTGGTTTATGCTCGTGATTGCAGTTGTCGCACGATTTTTTGTGCTCGTGATCTGTGGATTGATCTCCGAAACTGTCTTCTGATTCTCTTCATCATAAATTATATATTCCATTGACAATAGAGCAGCAGCCCTCGGCAATTGGAACTCTAGGGCAGTGCCAGCTTGGTGAATCTTGTCCCAGGAGCAAGGGGGTAAGCGAGCCATGAGTAATTAGCTGACGCAGTCAGGAAGACAGCGCATCAGGCAGCACAGAAGTGAGTTGGCGAGTGTACCCGTGCATGAGTCTGTGTAGACATCACTCTTGTTGTGCGTGCAGCCGACGGAATACCACTCATCTTACCTAAAAACTCAAGTAACATCAAAAATCGCAGTGCCAACGCAAGGGATCGAAATACCCGCCCCGGCAGTCCGACACAGCCGGCCGTTCTAGGAGAGTAGCCTGGGCAGGCTGGTCAGATCTTACTCGGCTCGGCCGCTTCGGGTTGCTGGCGTCGAGTGAGCTGCGGGAATTCAGACGCAGATCAGAATTGTGTCAACTACTCAAGCCTCAAGCCCTGAAGCCCAATCCAATATCAGGTTTGAGGACTCGGGATCATTCGATCATTCGAGTCGTCTAGAAGCACTCACCCTCCAGGATAATCCACATAACCCGAACCTGTCAAAGATCTAAGGCTTGGATGCTCTTTGCGCACCAGCGCCGAACTTGCAGCTCACCCTGAACCATATCTGAACCTCGCACTGAAGCGCTCCCGCTGCCCGAAAAAGTGAAAAGTGAGCAGCGCCGTCACAATTGCAGTATGAGGCAAGAAAAGGGAGGCTCGGCAGCAAGACGGTCACTGGGTCTCAAAGCCATGAGCGACAGGTTCGAGGAGTCCGACGGAGGCCTCGTCAGGCACCGCAGGCTTGAAAGCTTAGGCAGGTTCATGTGCGATATCGACAAGCCTAGGCCCTGGGAATGACACGAGTCATGTGACACCATACAAGATGCCCCAAACTTGGACAGAGGAATCAAAGCATCCCTAAACTTCCAAATCCCTGCAGGGTGTTGCGTGAAGCTCACATCGAGCGGCACTCGAAGGACAGGAACTCCGCGCGGCTTGCCCGGGCCCGGCCGGCTGGACTGACCTTGTCTTCAGCTTGAGAGCCTTTGGCCCAAACTCTCAGAAAAATCTGTGGATATGAGCCGCAAACATACAAGCGCAGGCAAGAGTAAACACATGTTTAGAATAAACACAGATTCAACACTCTACTCCCTTCCTTCCATCCAGGAAGTAGTACACATGAATTATCGCGCCCTGCTGCATGATGAAACTCAATCACGCAGTACATTCGCCTTGAGCCGACAGCATAGGAGGCGACTTCCGCAACCAATCTAGCAAAAGTTTGGAGGAAACCTCCGCTGGAGTCAACAACTGCCAAGCCCTAAACCCAGAACCCTATACTGAAGGTTTTTGTTGTCGACACCTCTTTTCCTTCCGTCCGGTACGGGGTTAGAATGCCAGTGTGGCTGAGGCGGGTTGGGGTTCAGATTAGGGATTAGGATGATTAGGATTCTGAGAGAGTTCAGGCTCCAACTGCTCCTGCGGCTTTGGTCATCCTCGCCCAGAAACCTCGGCCCGCAAACAGTTGCCATCAGGGTTCAGGGTTTAGGGTTCGGATTCAAGGTATGGTCAGGTTTCGTCTACGATTCCAGGCCCATTCTTCGATGTGAACCGAATTCGGAAAGCTGATTTTACAGGCTTCGCTAATTACTCGGAAATGGGTGGAAAGCCAGTTCCAGGGCCACAATTCGCCATAGGCATGTCAACGGGTTTCGGACCTCGAGCCCTCTAAGCAGCAGGCAGGAGGGAGAGGCTGGAGGTGTGGAGCTCGGATGCGACCCGGCTCGCGTCCAGCTTGCAGCCTCATTCTGACAACACAGCGCAGATCCAAGCCTTGCATCTGAAAACGGATGCCTCCACACCACTCCACTGTCCGCCATGACGCTAGTTTTCACTGTCGAGCGGCAGCTCTGGCTGCCCGCGGCACCCATTGGGGGCGGGACAGCACGTGACCGGGCAGAACTGTTGCTAGGGCTACGGAGCGGGTGGTGATGGCTGAGGGTGGGCTCGGTCGCGGGAAGTACGGAGCTCCTTGCTCTTTGCAGAGGGCTGGGGTAGGGCTGACGAGGCTGAGGCTTGGGCTTGGGGGAGGGGGCTGTCCCACTCAGGGCCTACCTTCCCGTTTGAGCGACGCGGCTAGGCCTTGCAAAAGGCTGGATGCCTAGGGGGATTTGGAGCAGACACTTGGAAAAAAGGAACAGAACGATCCGCAAGCACTGGAGTACTAAGCCCGCGCCCCGAAGCGCGGGAGGTTTGTGCCCTAAATCCGCCAAGACATTAGGTTTGGAGGTTGTGCAGAGTCCCTTAACTCTGGACAGCCCTCTGGTCCATGAAGTGCTGACTTGAGCTTACTGACTTAGTGGTTCCCATGCAGGCTTGAACACCACCGAACCGTGTTCAAGAGAGCTCTAAGTCTAGTGATCACCAGTGATGCCCAGTACCAGCACTTGTCGCTGCCCACCCATGACTTTTAGTTGTGACTCTTGTTATTAGGACTGGTGGCCTACAAGGTGGACCACAACCAGACTCACTCAAACTAATCCCCATAACTACCTCACAATATCTCCGCGACCTCGGTCAAACTTCTGAGCTCATTTGTGGCGGTTGCTGGCTGACTCCTCCTTGTGGCGAAAGGAGGTGGCGTGCCATGAACCCTGAATGAGCGAGGGACACTTGAACAAGTAGGCCCACCTGCTGAAAGCCCAATTGTTTTCTGTGTTCTGATCTCTCCCTTCTGCGTGAATGTGTCTCAGTCTTGCTTTCTGTCGATGGATTTGTGGATGTGTTTCTTCTCCTCCTTCCCTCCCACCCTCCCGAACGACCGAGCAGGTATACAAACGTAGATGCATGGAATATGCAAGAGTGAGGCTTGGGGGCCGTGAGACCAGCAGTGTCCCTCACCCGTTCTCAGGGCATGAAAGCAGGATCTTCAGCCGTGGCCAGACGAACCTGAAGAAATTTCAAGAACCTTCGCTGTAATTTGAAGAAGTCTTCTAAAGGCACAGTCTGTCTAACTAATCGAAACGTTGCTAGCAGGCAAACAGCAGGTCCACCCAGCACGCTGAGAGGCGAATTTTCAGCCTGCTCATGGCATGAAATCAGCAGGCACGCTTGAAACACTGGTATGGACTGCACATGCTTGCAACACGAGCAACCCGATCTGTTTATCATGTAACGATGGTGCTTGATTCGATCCTGCTCTTGTCATGTTGCAGTGGGAAGCTTGTGGAGGTGCCAGAAGATTCCGTGACCCCTTCCAGCGGATCACGTTGGATTTGGATATATCGACTTCTTCTCCAGGGGCAAAAGCGGACCACCAAGCTTCGGAAAGACACAGGGAAACTCCTCGTCGGGGGGGACTCCAAGCCTCGATTCCGCTGAAAGGGGATCTTCTTTCATGCTTTCGGCCATTGCAGCATGAGAGCTCCCTTAAAATACTTCCGCCCTAAGGGCGTTCTGGCGCATGATGTGCCTGCACGGCAGTGCCTGGTTGAAGGACTGGCGCTGTGCTTTCGAAACGAAGCCACTGAAAATTGGCACGCTGCCCTTTCTTGCCCGTGCGGTCCAATGCCTCTCAACCAGGCCAGAAAACTCAACTCGTCTCCCGAAAGCCCCTTCGGCAGCTCTGGGACTCGTGCTCTGGAGTCCCTGACAGTCCATATCCCAGAACCCAAGTCCAAGTCTCTGTCATGGCGGCTTGTGGCCTAGAAGAGGGGAGAGAGAGGCGCTGGGAGACAAGCGGTTTCAAGTTGTCGGCCTCACGGCCTCCGAGCAACGGTTGCCGGCTTACTTAGGACTGGCCAGAAATAGATCTTGCGCTGTGGCTCCTACGCAAAGGCCGCCACACTTTGAACAAAGCCTAAGTTTCTTCAGCGAAAGGAGAGGGCTTCGCACAACAGCCAAGCCGCTCCTTCTCTCAGAACCGCCTGAACCCGCAGCCTGAACCGTGTCGGGCAGTTGCTTGGTCTAAGCCTAAGCACATGCGTTTTGCCTCCCTTTTTAAAGCAAAAGCTCCAGTCCTCATTGATCAACACACGACTCAGCACAACACACTCACAGCAGCTCTACGTGATATTTCTGGCCACCCCTCACTTGGTGGTCATCGTCATCCGCGAGATTCGAGAGAAAAAGCCTCTACCGCTACGGCTTCCCGAAGATCGCGAGGATGGTGGCCGGGGGATCACCTGACCAGCCAAAACCACAGACGTGCACACGAGATGCCTCTTGCCCCGTGCAGCCAGTCCTGCTGAAGCAAGTCCTCGCCCATTCCTGCACACAGAGGCACAGCTAGGCAAGGCCGAAGAGCTGAGAAAATCGAGAGCCAAGACTGGTGAACCGACACAGAGCAGCCCTTCAAAGACTGCCTTGCCTCCCAAGCTTTTCGTACTTTGAGCTGGAGGTTTCGGCACGGCAAGATCACTTCCGACCTTCATCCAGGGCTCTAGGAATCCGGAGAGGGCTGCAGGTTTCGGAAAGCAAACCACTTGGGGCGGCCGTGGATGGTCTCGGACGAAAGGAAAGGCAACGACAAACCCGGGCAGCTGACAGAAGTAGGGTCTTCACTTGCAGGCTCGGGACTCCAGGACAGGGCCATGTTTTTGCAAGCGAAGAGGTCGTTTCCACTCCGTTGGTTTAACAACTTCCCTGTGCGGTTCTCCGACTGGTGCAGAGATCAGGCTGTCAGGACTGAATCCAAAGCATCGCAGCATCACTAGCTTGGACGTCCCGGTTTCCAACTTCTCTACACAGAATCACCCTCCATCGAAGCAGCGGACCGTCGTCGAAGGTGCTGCCGCAACTTTGGCCTAAGTTGCATTCATCGCTGGACCATGGAACGAACGTTGTTTCGGTGCTGGATCTCTATTGGGAGTTGATCCTAGGCTCGTTCTCGAATCCCACTCAGAATTCGTTGTGCGGTTGGCCATCGTCATCAACATCATCGTCGTCATCATCATCTTCTTCCTTGTCGTCATCATCATCATCATCATCATCACCGTCATGGCCATCACAGCGTCCATCGTCATTGCCATCGCCTTCGTCATCACCATCATCATCATCATCATCACCGCCACCACCGACAAACTGCAGAGAGAGAGAGAGAGAGATAGTTAGGGAAGGGGATATCGGAACAGCTTAAGACGGGAACAAGAGAGATCCTGTGATCATGGCTTGGAGAAGCTTCAGCGAAGCAAGAAGGCCTAGCTTCGTGCTAGCAAAGCGTGTAGCCAAGTTAGAGTCAAGTCAAGAAATCAGGCGGGCTTGAAGAATTGAAGACATCAGGGATCAGCACAATCTAGAGCGCGCGAGAGAGAGAGAGAGAGAGAGCGAGCGAGAGAGAGAGAGAGATCTAAGGAAGAAGAGGGAATGGACCAACACAGGAAACAGAAGGCATTAGATCGCGTGGATTGGGCTGGGCATCATTGCATTACAACGTGTTGCCTTTGGGTTCGGTTCTATCTCTGTCACAACCCCTGAAATCAAAAAGCTGGAGGCAATTAGACAGTCTGCGTGTGGAGCTGCCCCTCTGGCAACTGCCAGTACCTTTGCAGCCTCAATCTTGGAGTCGTCGGATCCCCACTCTCCGAACTCCAAAAATACATCGAGGAGATGGCTGTCTGCAGCACCCTCGACCCCCGCAACAAATACTCGTCATTGCTCACAGCCAGAACCAGTCCCGCAACTCCAAAAGCTCCGCTCGGTCCGCTCCGCTTCGCTCCGAGGCGCCACGACTGGGATGGGCATGCTGTGCGTGTGGACCGAGTAAGCCGGGCTCGGACAGTAGGAGTGCTCCTGTGCAGAAAAGCGAGAAAACTCCCCTCCTCCCACCACCCACACACACCCACACACACACACACACACACACACTCAGCTCCCTCACTCCCGATCTCTCTCACGGTCTTCTCTGAGAGGATTCTTGGGGCCAAGGCCTGGCTCTTTCTCCCTGGTCTGCTTCTGCTCAGCTGCTCGGGTGCGACCGAGCACACATGGCCATCTTTCTGAAGTACTTTGCAATTACGGCGTTATGTGGTCTTTTCCAGGAGAGTGTTATTAAGCGCTCGAAGAATCTTTACTGACACCACAGGAGCTCGGCCCACAGTCGCTCATGCACACGGTCTTGGTTTCGTTTGAATGGTTAAGCGTTACAAAAAGGCGCACACGAAAATGTCAACAACCGCTTCTTAGTCTTGGTTGCGCCTCATGGTCCTCCTGCAAGTTTTCGTTGAGCGACATCTCCTTGAGCTTCAGAGCTTGGGTGGGGTTTTAAGCTCCGCCTGGTCCCGAATTCCGGGCTGAAAGACTATGTCGGCTAAGATGGCGATAACGCACACGGATTCGCACTACACAGGCAAAACATAGTTCCAAAGTGGGAGTTGGAGCTGAAGCGATTGAACATAACAATCCTAAGGATTTCGCCTCAAACACGAAACCACAGCAATGAACTCAACCCGCTGCCTGCCAGGAGAAACCCTGCATTCCAACAAGAGCTGAGTGGGGCACCACGACGGGCTGGAGCCGTGCATAACCTGGATGCAACATGGAGCGAAGAGGCTGGGTCTAGGGTTTTAAAAATTTGGTGGCTTTGGGGTTTTTGACATCGGAAAGTCTGCCTTGACGTCCAAGCCCACATGCTGCCACAGCTTGAGCCCCCGGCTCTGTGTCTCGTTGTCTTTCTTGGGGAGCGCCTCGTACGCCTGCCAGCGAGCAGTCTCTTTGGAAACATGAGGGGGGGGATTCCAGTATCTATTGCCTACCTCATCCAGGTTTGAGCCATTGATACTGGTGCAACTGAATCCCAGGTTGGAGCCTTGAATCCTGCCCCCAGGGCTTAGAGCTCAGGGCTGACAGGGTTCTCAACAAAGGACCTCCGGTGATGGCTTGCTACAGTCAACTCTCACAGTGCCAGACCTGCTGTGACACAGCTTAGTGCCCTAGTCCCCGCACTATATGAAGGACCGAAGCCGTTGAAAGCCTTGCAAACTTCAACCGGTAGAGCAGAGCTGGAATAGAACGGCAGTATAAACCAGTGTGAAGTCTTACTTCGATCGAGGCGACCTTGCCTTGAGCGCAGTCGGCGACTCGTGAACCTGTGTCACTCGTGTCTCTGCAGTTTTCAGTCTGGCTCGAAACGAAGTTCGAGTCTGGAGTCTAGCGGCCCTCAATCTCGGACTGGCAGAGTCGGGGCTGCAGGCAAAGCTGTCTCAACATTGGAAGTTTTGGAGCCAAGAAAATCCAGCTTCTAGTGAGCAGACGCAGCTGAGCTTTCCCGTGTGGGGGGCTTATGGTCACCAGGTCTTACACTCTCTCCGGGTGGGACTAATCTTTTTTGCCTCCCAGGTATCTAAGAAGTCCAAGAACATGAAGCAAGCTTGCAGTTCCCTGACTAGCACTCCAGCAGTTCCCCGCCTCTTCTGTCCCCAGGTTCCACAAGGCCTGCGAGGAAGATAGCATAGCTTGGGATTTCCCCCCAGCCGCGGATTCCTTCACACTCTGCCCGTGCATGCTAACCGTGCTCAGGCGTCTCCCGAATAAAGGCGGCCATCCTAAGTGAACATGAAGCCAGAGGCTGCCCAAGGTGGCCACCCCTAATGCTTCCTGTGTGCAAAGGATGCCTTTCACGAACACGCGCGCAGGGCACCCAAAGCAGGGCAAGGCAGGGCATCCAACCGAGCCTTGCAGGCTTTGGCCGCCTTGGGCCGAACCTTGGGGCCTCGGCGCTTCTCGACGCTCAAAAGCGCTGCATTTCTATGGGCTTAGGGTTTCAGGGTTTAGGTTTTTTTGGGGGGGTTTAGGTTTTAGGGTTTAGGGTTTGAGACTACCGAGCTCCTGCTCTGCCAAGCGGCTGATTGAGAGCATCTTCTTCAGAAGGTGCAACGTTCCCGTTCGGACCTGCCGTGGTGCATGCGCATGCGCATGCCTATGTGAAGATATGTACATGTATAGGTACATCAGTACTACACTATTATACTCCTCTACACTTGTCGATCATCTGCACGTGTATGTAGACAGAGAGAGAGCAAGAGAGAAAGAGAGAGAGAGAGAGAGAAACAGAGAGAGAGAGAGAGAGGCAGAGAGCGAGGTAGCGAGCTAGACAGAGAGACTTTACAAGTCTCCGGCCTGGAGCAATCCTGTCTTAGAATATGCGTCGTAAGCAACCACTATGTGACAAACACAACACACGCTCTTGCAGGTTGGTCGGCACGGTGGTGACTTCATGCTGGCTACTAAACTACAGATGAACTGGTTTGCGGTGTGTTCGTGTTGTCGGACTACCGCAACTGAAGAGAGTTCGCTGTGACCACTTGTACACAAACGCTCAGCGATTCGGGTGAGTCGTTACAAGGCATCCCGATGCATCCGTTTGCCTGTTTGACCTTCGGGTGGCTAAACTTTGCCTTACCCGCCAGCGTTCGCTGGAGGCTGGCACCTTGCACGCGGGCTCTGCGTGGGTTCGGGATTGCTTCGCTTATTGGGGATGTCGCAGCTCAGTTTCACCAAGCTGGAGGGCACCGCGAGATGCTGCGAGGCAAACGCGGGACACGAGTGCTGTCAGCAACGAAGCAGTGCAGGAATTGTTGGGGCCCTGAGTAATGGCTGTAGCAGTGGTGTTTAGAAACCACAAAGTTCAACTCCTATCACTGAGGCGGCAGCTGGTGTTCGCTTCCCTCAAGGCCTTCCCGAGGAACAAGAATTCTCAAGCGGTGCTTCATTGGGGCTGAAATTCTCCCCGAGTCCTGGAGCCCTTCAAAACCTGAGCACTGCCACGCCTCAAAACAAACAAACAGTCCAAAGGGGGCTTCAGGTCATTGGCTAAATGTACCGGACCTGCTTGGAAGGTCGGTTAGAGCCGCCTAGTTTTAACGAGCTGGGGAAGCTTCTGGTTTACATTTTGTGTTGCAGAGAACAGTTGCATTTTGGCCATTGCTTAAACAGCGCATACGACAAACAATGGTCGACCTTTCCGACGGTGTTTGCTGCGCAAGGGCAAAGCCCCCACCTCACATTTCCTTGACCTTCACCTTAACTCAACACAGAATTTCATGTGCCCGGTCTCCTCGATGCCGCAGTAAACGTAGAAAAGCAGCGCTCCGGCGCTGAACACATCACCTCAGGGGTGAGGGCTTGAGCCCTGGGTAGCAACGCAATCCGTTGCAGCGCAAGCGGTCTTTTGCATTAGGCCATCCAATCCGCACGCTGCGAAGGCACCCTCGTGAAGAGGGAAGCTGGGGCCGCTGCTGAGGCTGCCGTATCCCGGGCTTCCTCGGCACAATGGGCTTGCATGTTCCTTTTGGCTATACTCTGCTGGAGTGGGTCCCTGCACTCAACAACCTTGCATCGACGTCGTCTCCGGCTCAAGATCTTTCTCGCCTTACACATCTCCAACGACCGCCGACGCGAATGCCTAACGCAAGACTACAATGACTGCAAGTTCTTGGAGCTGCTGAAAGCCAAAGCTCAGCTCACAAACCGTGAATCCTCATACTGTAGGCATACCTAATCGTCTGAAAATGAAGTGCTGCAGGGTTGCTGGTATCCACAACTTCCGGGGCCACGTATCCCACTGTCCCCAGCCTTCGGCCGCCACGTTTCCAAACTGCTGGGGCCCGCTCTGATGATAGGCCCCTCCCTGTGTGAATTTGAATCGTCGAAGTTCCTGAAATCCCACAATGGCGGGGATATGCGAGCAGATCAAATAAGGATGAGCAGTGCGAGAGGCACTGGCGCATGTTCGTGACAACACGAGAAGCAAACGATGCTCCGCCATGCCCTTGCAGTGGGTTTTCTGCTTATACCACTCATGCCACATCGATCAGGACGAGAGGCTTGGAAAGAGAGAAAACAAGGCTTGCGCCTCAGAACTACACGTGCGAAACTACGACCAGTCTGTCCATGTCTGCCAGTTTCTGCTCTGTTCAATGTCACAATGTCTTAGTCTCGTGCTTCGTTGACATGTGAAGGGTTGTGGAAGCCCTCGTTCCCTGCATGAGCAGCCCGCTGCTTTTGAATGTGGCTCAGCGCGAATCTAGAAAGTCCCCACACTCCGAAGCCCGACAGAGAAACCCCCGGTTTCCGACCTGCGCATCATGGCGACCTCGGCAGGCCGTAAGGCTTAGCAGGCTAGCAGCTACTCGAACTTGAGGTGCACCTTCCTTGTACGTGAAGCAGATTAAAGCCCAAGCTAGTGCGGGATCTCTTGAAGATGCTCGCCAGCAAAATCAACCTGTGTGGAACAACTGCGCAGGCCTGAACACCCTCCGAATTAGGATGTGCACTGTGGGGATTCAGGCGAGGTTGACGGATGAAGCGTACCGCCCTAATTGCAATTTATGGGTGTAATGCTTACAGCATGAATGTGCATGCATGTTCGTCAAAGCAGCAGAGTCGTCGAGGTGAGCAGCTTGGCCTGCCCAGCTTCTGGTTTTGCGACATGTTGCAAAGGTCAGATGCGATGAGCTTAGCCCAACACATAGCTTGTTGCTTATTCGTCACTGTTCTGGGATAGCTATGACAGCTATGAAAGAGGGGGGTGCTGGCAGACGGCGCAGACAGCTCCCTTCACCACGGCACACTGCCTACGTCTGACCCTCGACCTGCACTCGACCTTCCACTGTCGGTCTTGCTCTTTCTCCTTGCTTTCTCGCCGTCATGCTTTATAAATTATAAAGCGGAGAACTACAAAGCACTGCTCAAAACGTGTGAAACTCAACGCCTGTACAGCAAAAAGTCAAAGCTCATCCACTCCCCAAGGTTCCATGGGGTGGCTGGCTATCGCATGGAGAACACTTAGCTAAGCAAGGCTTCTTGACCATGCGATCTACTAATCTACTACATGCGAAAGCAGCGATCATCGCTGCTGCCTGGAGTCTGTGAGATGTAGGGGGGAGGGAAAATTTGGCGGATACCAAAACAGGAGCTCCGTTGGCCACCGAGGAGCTCGAATCCCACATTTGACATGGCGCCCCTTTGGCAATGGATTGGACAACCCCGGCTGCAAAGAAAAAGCGCCCCTTCACTACAGCGAATAGGCCCTACGTGGCAAGTTCTGCCCAAGATAACATAAACATCGAGGAGTTTAAAGCCATTGCCAGAGGCCCGGGCCATCTCAACACAAAGCCGCAGAGCGAAAAAAACGGCTGAAGCCTTCCGGGCCCGCTCCACGAATCCGACTCATTTCTAGCCGCATAGATGACCTCAAGCTTCAGGAAAGCAGTGGAAGAAACATGAAGCGATCCTCTCAGCAAAGTGCATCGTCGATGGCATTTTGGAAGCGAGTTGCAACAAGGACATAAGCAGGTTTAGACAATGGAGAACTTACTCAACGTCTCTTGCCATCCCGTGGTCAGATCTTCTGAATCGGCATCGCTGAGACTTTGGCTTTACAATGCTTTACATGTCTGAGAATCTAGATCCAAAGTATCAATCTGCGTGCTCCATGCCCTGTGGCCGCTTCGTCGTTGCTGCTTGCTGCTCTCTGAGTGAAAGCCCGAATCCCTGCAACACCCCCGGATTCTCCAGACCACAGGCGCCCTAGCGGCTCTAACCAAACCATGGCGCAGCTCAAGCCAGATCTTGGCAGACAGACGGGGCATGCAGATTCTTCCTGCAGGCAGTTGGGTCGAATGGGGAGGTGCTGGAGAGGGAAAAGGTCGACCAATCATGCAAAGGCTTCATGTGAGGATGAGATCCGTCAATAAAACTTGTTGCACGTGGAAACGACTATGGTTTCGAACCTCCGGCGAAACGAAACGAGTGTCCTGAGTCCCAACCCAACGCCAAGCCTTGTGCCGCACCTACATATCTGTTCATGCAGTGAAGACTTTGTTCCCGCAACACTGATGACAATCAAAGTCTTCTGGAATCCCTCGACTTGCAATGCTCTGGACTCTGAACTCAGCCAAGCATCCAGCTGTTCATGTTGTCTGTGCACTGGTCAAGGAGCCTGACAGTCGACTCTGCAACAACAACAACAACAACGACGACGACGTCGTCAAACAAAACTACCGCTGGTTTCCGGCGTGCAGACACACCGCATCATGGCGGAACAGCTGCCACTTTCTCGCATCCAACCGAAGGTTTCCCTGTCTGATCTCGAAACCTTGAAGCTTCCTCCCGAGGGACAAACAAGATCATCTCGCATCCCGCAAAAAAATCCTTCCCGGCGGCTGTTGCGCGATGCGCAGGGTGCCCTTGTTCTGCGCGGCGGCAGTGCACTCTTCGAGAGGCATCCCTGGAGGAAGGTCGTGGCTCACTGATCTTGCTCTCACCCTCCTGTCTGTGGCCTAGGCTTCGACGAAGGCTCATGCCAATATCTTCTGGGTTTGTCATATGCATCTTTGCGCTTGGGCATCATGAGAGTCTTCCAGCCATTCGGCATTTACTTGCTGGCGACCACGTCGGGGGAAGGGAAGGAAGGTTCAAGATGCAAATCTCTTGCACACCAGCGCCTCCGGTGAAGGACCGCGAGAGCCTCGACTCCACCTAAGACATGTGGCCAAGATCCGGGCGACGTTTCACACCATGCACTGTGCAAGTGGACTTCCCTGTGAATCGTCCAGGTTGCACCCCGCACATCCCCAATCCTTCTCGGGTGATACCTAACATGCGGAGGTACCTCGCAAAAACAGTTCGCGAGGATAGGGTTTGGCGGGGGATGTTGAAAGATCCCACATCCTCCAGTTGACAGGCACCTAACAGGCCGAGGTACCTGACGCGTGGGCTGGGGTGTGTAATGGAATCGTCACACTCGTGCAGAACTTGCCAACGTTTGCACTCTGCACAGTTGAACTCAGCTGACAAAAACTGAAGACAACTCGAGGCTGCGGCTTTCAATTCCTGCTCGCTTGGCACGATGTCGTCTAAAGGCAAGACTTTCCTGAGCCGGACAAAAGCCACTCTTAGAGACCGCACCTATGCGAGCTGCAGACGCTGCCAGGGTGCAACCCATGGCGCGAAACGTGCAAAGAAACGGACGTGGCCGGCTTCTTCCTGTTGCAGAGTCTTCTTGTTGCTTGAAAAGGTGCGTTTCGAGTACGTTCAAGCACGATGTTTGTTAGAGATCGGCTTGGTTAGGATTGACAGCTGCTGCCTCTTCTAGTGATGCTGAAACGACTGTGATGTAGAGGCCGGGCCGGTGTGAGAGTCATGGTCGATGAAGCATCAAGGCAGTAAGCTTTGGGGGCGCATGCGCTGTGTTGGGAACGAAGCGCGAAGCCTCGGGGCCTTGGGTAGCCATGTGGATTTGCCCTCAAAGGTTGACAAAGGTCACGTCCTGAGCCCTGCACCCCCAAGCCGAAGCAAGCCCAAGCAGAGCGGGAACCCTGAAGCAAGTCCAGCGACTTTCGCCTCTGTCTGAGCTGAAGGCGGTTTTCAAGGAGTTCGTCCAGCCTGACAAGTTCCTGCAGCGCGCCATTCTTCAAAGCTACTGCATTCTTCTGCCCCTGGAGCGGCACAGTCAAGTAAGTATCATGCTACCGTCTCACGGACCTACAAGACCTTGGGCTGGTAGGCTGCATAGGCCAATGCAGGTGGGCTGTAGCAAAGGCAGTGTGATGCTAGCAGCCCGCTCTGACAGCTCGAGAGCCTGAATCCAAAGTGTTGCCCTGAGTGCGGCCGAGAATCTTCATACATCGGCAGGCAAATAAACTGCAGAAAGCCCGTTTGGGACTTGGACAGATCGAAGTTGTTCCTGTCGCCTCAAGACTCAAGCGGTTGCAGTCTCTTTGTAAGCAGATCGGAGCTTCCGGTGTGCTCGGGCAGGTGCACAGCAGATACTTGTCGATTGTTGGAAAGACGACTCAGGAGTGTTTAGGCTTGCCGCCCCGCCGTCGCCCACCTTCCCGTGCCCGCACCACCCATCCGCTTTCTCTACCGCACTGAACCCTTCTGGCAGAGCCCTTAAGTAGAACACGAAACCCACACAATCCAAGGAGCCGGGCTCCCCAAATGCAAGCCTCCCAAAGTCTCCTCAAAAAACCAAAGGGTTTTCACAAACGCTGCCGGTGCCAGGGGCCAAGGTGCAGAGCGGAGACAGCGGCAGACCGAGTCCTAGGCGCAGCTTTAGGCGAAACGTCAGGGTATTTGCCAAAGCTGACACATGGGTCTAGCAGACTACCGTACTGGCGGTGACTAGCGCTTGGCGTCCCGATGAGTGCTCTTGAACCCGCGTCCTCTTTCGACGTCGCCCTGGGCATGGAACTCCTGGAGCGGCCATGGTCGTGCGCACCGGAGCTAAGTCAGATTTCTTGCTGTTTCAGAAAGTCGGCACGGCTTGGAACCCTCGTTGCTTCGACTTCAAGGACGCCTCCGGGAATGAGCTACTTAAGTAGCAACCGACCATGCCCGACGACACACTGACCCTGCTCGCATCGCACCGGCCGAAGCCATGAATGTGACAGAACACAGACCTTGTCCAGGTCTCACCGACCCTTGCTGGTTCTTCCCTACTGGCCAGCCTACATCGAGTTAAGCAGGGAGGCTCCACAGTATGACCAAATCTTCCAACAGTAGGGCCATCCCACAGTCAAAGCCTTGAGCGTGACAGGCTCTAAACACCCTCACTGCCCTCACAGGGAAAGCACTGGCAATTTCAGAGGATTCCGACACCAAGGCAACCGCGGACCTTGGGCACAAAGCAAGGATTGGCATAGCTGCATTGAAGAGCCTCCTGAATTTGGCACCCTGTTGAAGATACGGATCCCCGGTTTCGGAGGGTCCTCGACCAAGCGTTCGGACCAGCGCCTTGACGGGAGGAACATAGGAACTCTGAAACTGAGATGCACTGCCCATTACCGCCAATTTTCTGTCAAAGAAGCATCTTAGCAGAGGGTCGGCCTGCTCGTAGGCTCTGGAACGCTCTGGAGATCTCTGGAGGTTTTGCAATCCCGCCTGTGAATATCCCACGGCTTCGCAGAGTGTCCGATGTCCGATGCCCGAAAATACCACGTCCTTGGCTGAAGGCGCACGTATAGGCGATGGGTTGGGGGTTTCGTGCGCTTGGTTCTAGAGCGCATGATGGAGCACAGCGAAGTCTGCATCACGAGTCAGCTCTTGCAGGAGAGACAATCAACCCTGCGACCACCTCAAAACAAGTGCCACCCGGCGTCAGCGCCAATTGCTGGTCTGCGGCCACTTCGCTGGGGTCCTGGGCTTTACCGTCTAGGCCGATGGAAACTCTCCACCCTTGTCGATGCCGTGCGACAAAATCGCCATTGCCGAGCCGTAGCCGAAGATCTCCGAGATCCTGGAGTAGGGTCGTGGATCGCCTTGCGACACAGACCCACCTGAAGCCTTCGGCCCGCGCCTGCATGTGTTTGGAGAGGTCGGTCGAGAGGATGAGAGCGATACGCACCTGCAGGACTCCCACTGCTGGAGGGAGGCCAAGCAGCAGGAAGCCTTTGAAATTCTCGAGGTCTTGTGGCGCTCAAAACTATTAACGAGTCCGAAGCCGTCCACGCACCCTAAGAGGGAATGATTCGTCCGCAAGCACAGTCCACATAAACCTTGAAAGCCGGCTCTGCAACGGTCAGTCGATTGAAGAAAAGCCCTTATTGTGGCATTGACAGGGGTGGGATGTGAGGGGTAGGAAAAGGGCCTCAAGCCCAAGGGCCCCCCCCCCCCCGACATCTTGCCTGACGCTCCCTTGCTTCGTGGTTCTGTGGGATGGCCATAAGCCTCAGGCGCAAGGGCGGTATACATCTTCGGAGAGAGTCCACAGGTCTTGCGCCATGCGTCCTGTTCGGGAAGATTTTGGCGCGAAGCATGCTGAAAATAGCAAACGGCAGGATATTTGTCGAAATGCTGAGCTGCACCTGCAGGCCATAAAAAAGATACCAGAAACAGCCGTTTCCCTGCTCGATTGCCTTGCCACAAGACTTCAGCACGACGGCAAGCCACATAATCAGATGAGAACTGTAGCCTCTGACAAATATCCTCCCTCACACATAATGGCGGGAGTCTACAGCCATCGTCTGCCTCGTTCTGTGAGTGCCGCCGCAAAACGTTGACAAAGGAAGAATGCAGTAGTTATGATCCTGTCCTTGTGAATCTCGCATGCCGAAGCCCAGGACCCAACATGTCCCAGAAGCTTTGTCTGGCGCGGGCCGTACCGATGCGAAAGCAACCGCTCCTGGTCCGGGCTTGCCGCTTTGGGGGGGGGCTCATCACACAAGCGACTAGCATCATTCTGATGAACATAGGGTTGAAACTCCACAGGACTTGCCCATACTACATGCAATCACCAAGACTCAAACTAAGTTCCGTGTCCATCACCAGAGAGTATTCAAAACGCTGCCTACAACGACGGAGCCCGTCAGACACTCCATCGATTCCCCACTCTCCGCTAGACTCCAGCCTGACGAAGGTACTCAGTGCGTTAAAGCCACGTCAAAGCAAATAAAACCTTTTCTGATTACGTGCTGGGAAAGGTGCAAGCTCAGCTGCGTGGAAGTTCTCCAGCACAGAGCGGTCGTTGTAGGTCACCGCCTCGGATGGCCCAGGGCTTATGGTTATTTGTCTCCGAGTTAGTGACACTTCTTGCAGGTGTGGTAAGCCTTACAGAAGCCGAACATGCCAACCCCAAGTCGTGACAGCAACGGCATTGCATGCATCCTTTTGCTGTAGTGGTGTCATATCCGGGCACGTGATGTCGCATCACGCCATGTACGCTGTCTTGCTGAAATGATCTTATGCTGCATTGCTGTACTTGCGGATGTATGGTTTGATGTTGAGCAGGCTCTGCAAGATGTCGACGTCTACGGAGCTTGAGAACCTCTACGCGACGCATTCAGCACTTCCCACCCCTCAAACGATTCCGGGAAGCAATGCGGACTTGGAAGATATGATTTCTAAAGATGGTTCCGAAAATAGCCCGGGACAAGAGCTTGGACTCCATCCGTAAGTTCGAATCTCCGCTCGCTTGGCTCGCTTCTCACTTGCATTCGGTTGGTTAACATGCTCGACTGGCACAAAAGTGCACTACTGCTGGCTTTGCTACTTGCATTGGTATGTGCGATTTTTTCAATGCAAACAATCGATGTCCATTCCACCGATCAAGTATATTATCAGTATAATATGGCATTCAGAACGCTCACGGACACCTCGCAAGAGCGTGAAGTGTGAATGAGCAAGCTTTCTACCTCATTTCTGTCATGAAAGGTTGATACTCTCCACAGTGTCAGGTATGCGGCAACCAACTTCCACGGCAACAACAAGCATTCGTGAGACCATTACCGCTGGCACCGGAACCAGATGCTTAACGGTATGCATGTGATTCTAACAAAACCTCATCCCTACTGCGCATGTCCTGTGATGGTTCACCCTCGGCAGCATCAACTGGCACAGTGCAGAATAGTGCAGAGCTTCTGTCAAAGCACCATCGACTCCATGCCATCAAGCTCTGAGATCGTGGCTCTGTCCAGGCTCTATATGAGAACTTCTTGGAAACTAGGAGCACATTTAAAGGAGGATCCTCAAAGGTCGTTCTCACGATTCTATGATAGCTTCCGTAGTAGTCACAGTTGTGCGCCAGGCTACGAGGTTGTCCCGAGAGTTGACCTGGAAGCTGTTGTTGAGACCTGGGGGGCTCGGCACTTTCCACACGGAGGGAGGGGCACCTCAATGCGTTTAGGCTCTCGGCTTTTCACGCTCTCAAAACCCATGCGCCGCCTTTGCGGTTTTTTGGGCTTCTCGAGCGCCTGAAAAACCCTTGCAGTAGTTGCCTGCGATGCTCAACGGTCATGAAACCGCCCATCCCATCCCCGGCAAAGCCCTGCGGCGCCTGGATGTCCCAAGTCATGACCCAGAGCGGCAACACACATAGAGACCTGTGGCTGCACACAGCAACAACCTTTTGCGCTGTACAAACTGCAAACTTCACAACAAAGCAAGCATCAGATGGTTGGACCTCACGCCAACCAGGCTGCTAAACAAAAAAAATCACCCCAAATCTACGAAAAAGGCGAGACCCCTCTAAAGAGAAAATCCTGAGCTTCTCTTCGGGTGGCACTCCGGAGAGCTGGTAGCTCAGAGGACTGGAGCAGCCCGGAGCTCGAGGCAAGGACCTGAAGAGCACAGATGGGGTTTATAGTTTGGTTTAGGGTTTGGGGATTTGGGGGATTTGGGGTTTAGGGTTTGGGGATTTTGGGGTTTAGGGTTTGGGGATTTCTGGGTTTAGGGTTTAGGGGGCTTCCGAAAGAGCGGGTTTTGCAGGTGTAGTCAACGGCACCATCATCCTCACCATCTGGTGCAACAACTGCTGAAGTCTCAAGCCCACAGCCTCAAAAAACAAGAACAGAATCAGGAAGAAACAGCGAAACATGAGAGAAGGACGTGGCAGCGAGATCCTTGGGCTTAGAAGATCCAAAACCCTGGAACCCCCACTCGCCATGCTCCTTCGAAAAAGAGTCCACCACCCCCCGCCTCAAAGGAGTTCGCTGCATCAGCCGCGTGAGCGCTGGAGTGGTAGGGATTGGCTAAATACCTGGACGGGGCTTGCAGCCACGGGGAGCTGGATGCTCGGGCAGGTGCCGGATGCAGGGCTGACCATGATTGGGGAGCAAACGTCATGCGCACGGTGCTTATCCATGCAGCTGGTCCCTCGACGACCGTTGTCTGTGTTGCTGCTCGTACGAGCTGCGACCACCGCCACCAGGGCAAACCCTAAACCCTAAACCNNACTGTTACTGCTACTGCTACTGCTATAGTGCTACTGCTAGTGCCCGTGCTCCTGCTCTGGCTGCGGCTGCGGCTGCTGCTGGCACTGCCCTACGGCCATGCAGATGCCAAGTGCTCTTCTATGTAAAGCGACGATAGTAGAGCTAGTGTCTGGGAGCCTTTCGAAAGGATCTGTGGACTGTGCCTGCAGGCGGAATGGCTCGAAGAAGCCACAAGCTAAATCAGGCATGATCGGCAGAAGCCAGCAAAACAACTAAAGGCCGAGACGGCCGAAGCTGGGTTCCTAGCTGTGCAAAGAAGCGCTAGGATCGAAGATGCACAAGTTTCTTGCTGAAAAAGGCGTTTGAGTGCATGCGGGCCATGGCCCTGTGAGCCGTCCCATCCCTGCGATTATCAAGATAGAGCCTGCTTTAAGAAGAAGACGTTACAGACTGACAAAGGGAGTGCAATCTCTACAGACTACACCACCACCACTCCTACTTACTACTACTACTA